>JAEBUR010000073.1:0-33207 GCA_023014455.1 Amanita exitialis | reverse complement strand
CGCTTCCACTCATAATGAGAAAATTATGATTTCTAAAGATCCTTCAATGGGATTCGAAGAGATCGATTTATTGACCAGAAGGATTACTCAAGCTTCTTTACGAAGAGATAAGGTGGAAGTTGTGAGAATTTTAAAGACAATTGTACCTGAGTTTAGAAGTAATAATTCTATCTATGAGGCATTAGATAAATAGAGAAATATAAATGTATATTTGCACAATTTAAAAATATAATGAAAGGAAAAATATTAGCAGTAGTGTTGGCATCCTCTTTAGTGATTTCCTGTAAAGTAAATCCTAAGGCTAAGAATGATTTAAATTATATGCAGAATATAGAGCAAGTCGCTATAGATGCATCTGCAAAAAATGCTAGTAATACAATACAAAAAGGAGATCAGCTTGTTATTTTGATAACAGCAAAGGATATGGATGTTGTAAGACCCTTTAATCAGAATTATTCTTCATCAGAACTTATCCAAACCAATGCTGTAGCAGGGGGGAATACTCCTAATCAGGGAACTACAGTACTTTCAGGTCCCACATATATCGTAGACACAAATGGTGATATTGATTTTCCAATACTGGGAAAGCTTAATACATCAGATAAAAGTTTGATAGCTTTTAAGGATGAATTAAGGGAGAAAATGACGAAATATGTTATAAATCCAACTGTTAATGTGAGACTCTCGAATTTTAAAGTTACAATTCTAGGAGAAGTCAACAGACAGGGTGACTATACTATAGCAAATGGACAAGCAACTATTTTAAATGCATTAGGGATGGCCGGTGATTTAACTCAATATGGAAAAAGAGAGGATGTATTGGTTGTCAGAACAGAAAATGGTGTTGTTTCTCATGGTCGTATTAACCTTCAGGATGCTAATTTAATTAACTCTCCATACTATAATCTGAAACAGGGGGATGCCATTATTGTTTCTTCAAACAATACAAAAGATGTTATGGCAAAACAAAATCCTAACACTGGCCTTTATCTGACCGCTATTTCTATTGCGGTTACAGCCGTTGCAGTAGTGATAAGTTTATTTAATAAGAAATAAAAATTGATGGATAACCAGAGAACTTCACAATTTTCAGAAGCAGAAACAAAATCAAATAAGGTAAGTATTAATGATGTAATCAGACCATATTTAAGAAAATGGCCATGGTTCATTTTTAGCGCAATTATAGCTTTAGTAATCAGTTATTTTGCAGTAAAATTTATCACACCAGTTTATTACGTAGAGACTACATTACTTATAAAAGATTCAAAAAACTCAGCATCAGCTAATGATTTAGGCGTTCTTTCTGACCTATCGGGATTGGGAGGAATGAAAACAAATAGTATTTCTAATGAGATTGAAATACTGAAATCGAAAAAGCTCATGCATGATGTTGTTATTAATCATAACCTTCAAACAACCATTATTGCTAAAGGTAGAATCAGAAGTATTGAGCTTTACAAAGAATCATCACCTATTGATGTAAAGATCATAAACGAAAAATCATCTAAAGGCTCAACTGATATCAATGTGGAGCTAAAAGGAGATCAGATTTTCATACAGTATGACGGACTTAAAAAAGAAATTATTTCCAGCTATGGTAGAATGATCAGTCTTCCGTTTGCTAATATTATTATTACTAAAAATAATAAATACAACAAAAAAGCTGCACAAGGGGCAAATACGAACAAACTAGAAATAAAAATTTCATCTGTCGAAGCCATGGTTAATAGCCTGACCGGTGCTCTTAATGTAAATCTTGCTAATAAAGATGCTACTGTACTTCGATTATCAATCAATCATCCACAAACTTCAAAAGCGGAAGACATCCTTAATTCTTTAGTTGTTGCTTATAATAATGACGCTATTTTAGATAAGAATCTGGAGTCTAAAAAAACATTAGATTTCATTGAAGATAGGGTGAAAAAACTTTCTGTTGAACTCGGACAGGTTGAAAATGAAAAGGAAAGTTTTAAATCAAAAAATAATCTTACTGATCTGGAGACCGAGGCCAAAATTAATTTGGAGAGCTCAGCGACAGCTCGTGGAAAACAATTGGATCTTGATGCCCAGATCGAATTATCAAATTCTTTAATCTCTTTCATCTCTAAGCAGGGGCAATATCAGGTCTTACCATCAAATATTGGATTAAATAGTGCTGAAGCGACTTCCGGTATTGCAACGTATAACCAGCTGATATTACAAAGAGGAAGATTATTAGAGTCTGCAACTCCAGAAAACCCAACGGTTGTAGAAGTTAGCAAACAAATCAATGTACTTCGAAAATCGGTTATTGAGACTCTTCAAAGAAATAAAACAGGATTAGAGCTTGCCCGAAACGAATACGTGGGAGAGCAGAATAAAGTTTCCGGAAAAATTGCTAAAATTCCATCCATTGAAAAAATGTTCAGAGGAATAGAAAGACAGCAGCAGATTAAAGAGAATTTATACTTATTATTGCTCCAAAAAAGAGAGGAAACTGCAATTGCACAGTCTATTACAGCTCCTAAAGCAAGAGTTATCGATCAGGCTTATGCACTAGGAAGTCCTGTAGCTCCCAAAACACAAGTTATTCTATTGGCTGCTTTATTTGTAGGTCTTTTAATTCCATTTTTAATTATTTATTTTTCAGAATTATTAAATAATAAAGTGGTCACTAAACATGATTTGGAGAAATTGGTACATGCTCCTATCATTGCAGAATTACCAAGTCTTGAAAAAGGAGATTCTGAAATCGTAAAAATGAACGATATTACTCCTATGGCAGAAGCATTCAGAATTCTTATTACCAATATGAATTTCATGCTTTCAAAAGAGAAAAAAGGGAAAGTTGTATTTGTTACTTCAACAGTAAAAGGAGAAGGAAAAACTTTTACTTCTGTAAATTTAGCTTTAACATTAGCTACTCCTAAGAAAAAAGCGATCATCATAGGATCTGATATCAGAAACCCTCAACTTCAAAGATACAATCCTGCCAGAAAGGGACTTACAGGACTTACAGAGTATCTTTATAATGATGATATGAAACTTGAAGATATCATTCATGTATCATCTTTTAATCCTTATCTTGATGTAATTTATTCAGGAATGATTCCTCCGAACCCAACAGAATTATTATCCAACGGTCGTTATGAGATGCTTCTCAACGAATTGAAAGATAAGTATGAATATATTATCCTGGACACTGCACCATTATTGCTTGTTACGGATACTTTCCTTATTGCTGAGCTTTCTGATGTTACTATTTATGTATCCAGATCTAAATACACAGAAAAATCATTATTAGAATTTGCCAATAGCAATATCGATCAGAAAAAAATCAAAAATGTTGGGTTTGTACTTAATGATGTAAGCAGAGAAGATTTAGGATACAGTAACAAATACGGCTATGGTTATAACCAACATGTAGATCAATCGTGGTTTCAAAAAATAAAAAATAAACTTAGTTAATGTAATGACAACAACATATAAAATAGCGGTGATAGGTCAAGGATATGTAGGTCTTCCTCTGTCTCTTGAATTTGCAGATCACTATCCAGTCTTTGGGTTTGATATCAATGCCCAGCGTGTTGATCAGCTTAATAACGGAAAGGATATAACGCTTGAAGCAGATGTTGATAAACTAAATAACGGACTGAAAAGATATAATGAATCTGGTGGCTCTTTAGGCTACAAAGCAACAAGTCAATTATCTGATATTTCTGAAGCCAATGTATTCATTGTAACAGTTCCTACTCCTATTGATAAATATAACGCTCCGGATCTGAATCCATTGATTTCTGCTTCAAAAATGTTGGGCGAGATTATTAAAAAAGGAGATATCATTATTTATGAATCTACGGTTTTCCCCGGATGTACAGAAGAAGAGTGTGTACCGGTTCTTGAAAAATATTCGGGACTTAAGTTTAACGAAGGCTTTTTTGTAGGGTACTCTCCGGAAAGAATTAATCCGGGAGATAAAGTAAATACACTTACCAGTGTTAAAAAAGTGACTTCAGGCTCTACGGAAAAAATCGCCGAGGAAGTAGACAACCTCTATAAGAAAATCATTACAGCCGGAACTCATAAAGCACCAAGCATTAAAGTGGCAGAAGCCTCAAAAGCTATTGAAAATGCACAAAGAGATGTCAATATTTCTTTTGTTAACGAATTGGCTTTGATTTTTGATAGAGTAGGAATCGATACCAATGATGTTTTGGAAGCTGCAGGCACAAAATATAATTTCCTTAAATATAAACCTGGATTGGTAGGAGGACACTGTATTTCAGTAGATCCTTATTACCTTGCACACAAGGCAGAACAGTTGGGATACCATCCGGATGTCATTTTATCTGGAAGGCGTGTAAACGACTCTATTGCAAAGTTTGTTGCGGCTAAAGTAGTAAAACTTCTTATTGCAAAAGGTGGAGTGATCAAAAATTCTAATGCCCTGATTTTAGGAGTTACATTCAAAGAAAACTGTCCGGATGTCAGAAATACTAAAGTCGTAGATATCTATAGAGAGCTTGCTGATTACGGAGTAAATGTTGATATTTATGATCCGTGGGCTAGCAAAGAGGAAGTAAAACACGAATATGGAATTGATATTCTGGATGCTCTTCAGGAAGGGAAAAAGTATGATTCTTTAGTGATTGCAGTATCTCATAATGAGTTCCTGGAAATGGATCTGGATCATCTTAAAAAAGAAAATGCAGTGGTTTTTGATACCAAAGCATGTTTAGACAGAAATCTGGTGGATGCAAGACTATAGCAGATCATGAACTATGATATTATAATCATTGGTGCAGGTTTGGTAGGACTGGCTACAGCCTATCAGACTAAGCTGAAAAATACTGATTCTAAGATTTTAATTTTGGAAAAAGAAAACGATGTGGCTGTGCACCAGTCGGGACACAATAGTGGAGTAATCCATAGTGGAATTTATTATAAACCAGGAAGTCTTAAGGCAAAAAACTGTATCGAAGGATACAACTCAGTCATTAATTTTGCTGAGAAATACGGTATCAGATATGACCTTTGCGGGAAAATAATCGTAGCAACTTCACAGGAAGAATTACCCCTTTTAGATAATATTTATAAAAGAGGAGTTGAAAACGGTTTGCAGGATTTAAAATACCTTTCAAGAGAAGAATTCCGTGAAATTGAACCCCATTGTGAGGGCGTAAAAGCAATCAAAGTTCCACAGACAGGAATTATTGACTATCCGGGAATTGCTAAAAAAATAAAAGAACTTTTTGAAGAATTAGGAGGTGAAGTAAGATTTAATAATGAAGTAAAAAACATCATTGATAAAGGATCTGAAATTATTGTCAACACCAATACTTCCGAATTTAAAACTAAAAAGTTAATTTCCTGTGCAGGACTGTATTCTGATAAGATAACTAAAATGACCAACGAAAAAAATGACGTGGTCATTATTCCGTTTAGAGGAGAATATTATAAAATTAAGGATGAAAAAAAATATCTGGTAAAACATCTTATTTATCCGGTACCTGACCCTAGTTTTCCGTTCCTTGGAGTACACTTTACCAGAATGATTGATGGTAATATCGAAGCCGGTCCCAATGCAGTGCTGGCTTTCAGAAAAGAAGGGTACAGTTTTTTTGATTTCAATTTCAGCGAAGCCATGCAAACGATGCTATGGCCTGGATTTAGGAAAATTGTAGCGAAATACGGAAAAACAGGAATGGGTGAAATGCATCGTTCACTTTCCAAATCTGCGTTTACAAAAGCCCTACAGAAACTTTTACCCGAAATACAGGAAAACGACCTTGTAGCAGGAGGTTCGGGGGTAAGAGCGCAGGCTTGTGACAGAAACGGAGGACTGATTGATGATTTTGATATCGTGAAAAACGGAAACATCATTCATGTTAGAAATGCTCCTTCGCCGGCAGCCACTTCCTGCCTTTCTATAGGAAATAAAATCAGTGAGCTTATCGTGAATTAAAACATGCACCTCTACATGCACTCAAAAAACTAAAGATATGAAAATTCAAATGGTTGATCTTAAACGTCAATACCTGAAAATAAAAGAAGACGTAGATGTTTATGTATTTCACCCGTATACCCCTAGAGTGAAGAATAGACAAAGAGATGAGCTACAAAGATACTTGGAAGAAAAGAATATTCCAGGTATGATTTATTATCCCTTACCTTTACAAACAGGAAACTTTTCTTCAATAGGTAGAAGATGATTTTAGTCATCCCGCTACAGAGTAGCTTTGCGAAGAGGTACTATCACTTCCGGTACAGAAGAAATTTAATCGGGAAGTATTAGATTTTATTGTTACAGAAATTAAAAATTATTTTAATTAATATAAAACAGATATGTCAGATTTTTTTGCACACGAAACAGCCGTTATTGACGAAGGATGTCAAATAGGAAACGGAACCAAAATTTGGCACTTTTCACATCTTATGACAGGCTGTATTTTGGGAGAAAAATGTAATATAGGGCAAAATGTTGTTATTTCTCCAAAAGTAGTTTTAGGAAATAATGTGAAAGTACAGAATAATGTTTCTATCTATGAAGGGGTAACATGTGATGATGATGTCTTTTTAGGCCCTTCAATGGTTTTTACCAACGTAATAAACCCAAGAAGTGCAGTAAACAGAAAAAATGAATACCTGAAGACACACGTCGGAAAAGGTGCATCTATAGGAGCTAATGCAACTATCGTTTGCGGACATAATATAGGTCAGTTTGCTTTTATTGGAGCAGGAGCAGTGGTCACAAAAGAAGTGCAGGATTATGCATTGGTGGTTGGTAACCCAGCCAGACAGATGGGGTGGATGAGTGAGTTTGGGCATAGACTTCAATTTGATGCAGAAAATAGTGCCATTTGTGAAGAAAGCGGAGAAAAATACAAATTAGAAAATAATAGAGTTTCTAAAATTTAAAAACATACAAATGACTGGAAAAATAAAATTTGCAGTAGTAGGCTGCGGGCATATTGGAAAAAGACATGCCGAAATGATCTCAAGAAACGAAGAATGTGAACTGGTTGGGTTGATCGATGTTAAAGATAAATCTGTACTGGGCATTGAAAATTATAAGGTTCCTTTTTTTACTTCACTAGATGAGTTTCTGGCTTCCGGGATCGAAGTGGATGTTATTAATATTGCTTCTCCAAACGGGTTTCACTTTGAACAATCTTATAAAGTGATAGATGCAGGAAAGCATGTTGTGGTAGAAAAGCCAATGGCTCTGAAAAAACAAGATGCTGAAAAACTTATTTTTCAGGCATTGCACAAACATAAACAAGTTTTTGCTGTAATGCAAAATCGCTATTCTCCACCTTCTGCATGGGTGAAGGAAATGGTAGAAAGCGGAAAGCTTGGTAAAATATACATGGTTCAGCTTAATTGCTACTGGAACCGTGATGAGAGATATTATAAACCTGAATCATGGCATGGAAAACTTGAACTGGATGGAGGAACGCTATTCACACAGTTTTCTCACTTTATAGATATCATGTATTGGTTATTTGGGGATATTACCAATATTCAGGCAAAATTTGCAGACTTTAACCACGCCGATCTTACTGATTTCGAAGATTCAGGTTTTGTGAACTTTGATTTTGTAAATGGTGGGATGGGCTCTTTAAACTATTCTACCTCAGTGTGGAATCAGAACCTTGAAAGTTCTATGACTATTATTGCCGAAAATGGAGCCGTAAAAATTGGTGGTCAATATATGGATAAAGTTGAAGTGTGCAATGTGAAAGATTATATATTGCCAGAACTACCTCCAACGAATCCAGGGAATGATTATGGAGCATATAAGGGGTCAGCTGCCAACCATCATTACATCATTGAAAATGTTGTAGATGTGTTGAAAGGAAGAAATGCCATTACAACCAATGCTTTGGAAGGATTAAAAGTAGTGGATATTATCGAAAGAATTTATGCTCTTAAAAAATAACGAATATGAACTTTAAGAAAGTTTTGGTTTTAGCACCCCATACAGACGATGGCGAATTAGGTGCAGGTGGTTTTATCTCAAAATTGATAGAGGAAGGTGCAGAAGTGTTTTATATGGCATTTTCTACTGCTGAAGAGTCTGTACCTGTAGGTTTTCCAAAAGACATTTTGAAAACCGAAGTTAAGGCAGCTACAAAAGTTCTCGGAATCAGAGAAGAAAATGTAATAATATTTAATTATCAGGTACGTAAGCTAAACTATGCAAGGCAGGAGATATTAGAAGAATTAATTAGATTTAAAAGAATTAACCAAGATATTGATTTAATATTGATTCCAAGCATTAATGATATTCATCAGGATCATTCTACAATTGCTAATGAAGGGATAAGAGCATTTAAAACAAAATCCATTTTTAGCTACGAGCTTATTTGGAATAATCTTTCTTTTAATACGCAGAGCTATATCTCTCTTGAAGAAAGACATATCAATAAGAAAATAGATGCATTAAAAGAGTATAAATCCCAAGGATTCAGAGATTATTTAAGTGCTGATTTTATCAGATCTTTGGCAGTTGCAAGAGGAGTACAGTTTGGAGTAAAATATGCTGAAACTTTTGAAGTCGTAAGATTTTCAATAAAATAATATACGTATGGTGATACTAAAAGAAATCATTGAAAAGCTTAAACCTATAGAGATCATAGGAAAGACTGATATAAATGTTATGAATGCTATTCAGTTGGATGAAGAAAATGAGAGAGACGACGTACTTATGTGGGTATCTGCCAAGTTTAGTGATAAACTTAAAAATATTTCTAAAGGGATCATCTTATGTGGCAGTTTGCCGGAAGTTGTAAATAATGATTGCACATATTTGCTGTTCGAAAACCCAAGATTAGCTTTTCAGAAAGTTCTTTCTGAATTTTTTATGCCGGCAAAAAAAATAGGAATATCCCGTACTGCAATTATTGGAAATAATGTTGAAATAGGAAAAGATGTCTATGTAGGAGAATATGTTGTGATAGAAGATAATTCTGTCATTGGATCTTATACAACGATTGACCATCACACAATAATTAAGAATGACACTATTATTGGAGAGAATGTTATTATTGGAGCCAATAATACCATAGGTGGAGTAGGATTCGGATATGAGAAAGATGAAACCGGTGAGTATGTTTTTATTCCACATATTGGAAATGTTGTCATTGGTAATAATGTAGAAATAGGAAATAACACTTGTATAGACAGGGCTGTATTAGGAAGTACAATTCTGATGGATAATGTAAAGATTGATAATCTTGTTCACATTGCTCATGGAGTACGGGTGGGAAGAAATAGTCTTGTTATTGCCAATGCAATGGTTGCAGGAAGTGTACAAATAGGTGAAAATACCTGGGTTGCTCCATCTTCTTCGATCATCAATCAAAAAAAGATAGGAAACAATGTTACCATCGGATTATCTGCTGTAGTTGTAAAGAATGTTGAAGATGGGCAGACTGTGATAGGAAGCCCTGCAGAAGAGATATCTGAGGTATTGGCTAGGAAAAAAATTATGAATGAAAAATTATTTAAGTAGTTTTGAATTTTAAAAATATTTTAAATAGTGTAAAATCGAATTCTTTTTTACAAAATGTAGCAATCCTGTCTAGTGGAACTGTTATCAGTCAGCTAATAGTAATTGCCACTTCCCCATTGCTTTCGAGAATGTACTCTGTTGAAGCATTTGGAATCCTTTCTATCTTTACCAGTTTTACAATATTTTTAGCAGTACTTTCTACAGGACGCTATGAACTTGCTATTGGACTTCCCAAAGAGAATGATAAAGCTTCAGCAATATTTAAGCTTATCATTTATATCAGTATATCAGTATCATTAGTATATCTCCTGATTATTTTCTTGCTGAAAAATGTATTTCATATTCAGGATAAAACACACTTCCTTTCAAATAATGAAGCTTATATAGCCCCATTATATATTTTTTTAGGAGCTCTATATTCTGCCCTGATCTACTGGAATCAAAGAAATAAAAAATATAAAAAGATTACATTTACAAATGTAATACAAGTTATTGTCTCTTGTTCTGCTAATATTTTACTTGGTCTGTTGAACTATGCTAATGGTATGATAATAGGATTGGTATTAGGTATATTCTCCTCAGTACTCTATTTACTTTTGACTGACAGGGAATTATTAATTTATTTAAAATCATATCATGTAAAACTAAAGGATATTGCCAAAGAATATTCTTCCTTTCCTAGATATATGATTATCTCCGATATGTCGCTTACTGCAAGTCAGCAGTTTATTCCTGTTTTATTTTCTATTTTGTATAGTACAACCATTGTTGGTTTTTTTTCAATGGCTAATAGAATGATACGGCTTCCTAATATTATCATTACAACTTCTGTTGGAAATGTTTTCAGAAATGAGGCAATTGATGAAATAAGAAAAAGAGGTAATTGTAGTAGGCTTTATAAAGCTACGATTAAAAAACTTGTTCTCATGTCGTTTCCAATCTATTTAATTATTTTTATTCTTTCACCAAAATTGTTTGTATTGGTTTTTGGAGAAAAATGGGAAATGGCAGGGCATTTTGCCAGAATTTTATCTGTAATGCTTTTGGTAGAATTTGTAGTAAGCCCACTTAATACTTTGTTTTATGTAGTAGGTAAACAAAAGGTATTGATGAGGCTTCAAGTTATAAATGCTTTGTTGGTTTTTATTTCAATTTATTCTGGATATTATTTTTTTTCAGATTATTATGTTTCATTAATGTTATTTTCCGGAGTTTCTATTTTATCAAATATTATTTTCTTAATTTTTACAAATAAATTATCAAAAGGTGTACATTGAAAAAGTAAATAAATTACAAGTCGTTTTTTTGGTTCTGATGCTTTATGGGTACGAGCTAATATCTTTTTTTCCTAGTTTCCTGAATATGGAATCTTCAAGACCTGTTTCTGTAGGATATAGAGTATTTGTCTTTTTATTGGCTAGCTGGGTAATTCTTAAAAATAAAATTAGAATAACAAATAAACACCTTTTAATATATACTTTCTGGTTCCTGTATTTATTACGATTGCTTTATGATTCAGCATTGACTTCAAGAATGATACAGTCCCCTATAGTAGACTATTGGGCCTTTTCTGCAGGTATTATTGCCTGCTCTTTGGCTTGTACAACAAATTTTTCTCAAAATACCATTATATCCGCACGAAAGTGGGTGGTAATAGTTTTATATATTGTTAATGTATGGGGGTTGTATAATAACATTACACAGCCTCAAATAGTACCGGATGATGTGCTGATAAGAGCAGACGCAAACGCCGCTCTTAATACCGTTTCTTTCGGTAGAGCAGCCGGTGTTATGTTCTTTATTTGTTTTACTATTTTTCTAGAAAAAAATACATTCTGGCAGAAAGTTTTCCTAGGTATAGGTATGGGGGTCAGTCTTTTCAATTTGTTTATGGCCGGCTCAAGAGGACCATTATTACAGTTAGTAATCGTTATTATTGTATTTTTACTAGGCTCGAGAAAACTTATTAAACCAAAATATGTCCTTTTATTTGTTGCTGTGGTAGTGATACTGATGAGCATTTTTCCACAATATTTAAATATTTCAGAATTACTTTTTGAGAGATTTAAAGAAACAGGTTTTTCTTCCAATGATAGTGATCGGTATAGAGCAGAATTATTTAAGTCAGCTTGGAATCAGTTTCTTGATCATCCCATTTTCGGTGATTCAATTGAAACCAATTTTGAAGGTACTTATCCCCACAATCTATTGCTTGAATCCTTAATGAGCATTGGCTTTGTAGGTGGAGTAATGATTATTATAATTACCATAATGGCATTAATTAATGCTATTAGATATATAAAAATACCCTATTATAATTGGATAGGAGCAATTTTATTGATGGATGTGATTTCTTCTAATTCATCAGGATCTATTGCTAATTATTTATTGTTTTGGCCATTACTAGCATTTACCATTAATAGTCATATTACAAAACAACAAAACGGAAAAACAATACAGACATGAAAATATTAATGCTGTGTGATGCCTACTTTTTAAACTTTCAGTATCAGGAAAATTTAATTGCAAAGAGTTATATTAAATTAGGATATGAAGTGGTAGTGATAACAAATACAAATGAAAAAATTCTTGACTTTATTAATGATATTCATGATAGCTCACTTCCAGAAAAAATTGAATATGATAATGGAGTGAAAATCTACAGAGAACCCTATAGCATAAATATTCTAAACCGGGTAAGACGGTTCAGGAATGTTAAAAGGATTCTGGACCAAGAAAAACCGGATTTTCTTTTTTCACATGATATACAATTTAATATCGGAGATTTAGTAGATTATAAAAAGAAATATAATACCAGAATTATTATGGATTATCATGCTGATTCTACAAATTCTGGAAAAAATTGGGTGTCAATTAATATTCTTCATAAGATTATACGAAAAGGATACCTATATAAATATAAAAAGTATATTGACAAAATATATCCTGTAGTTCCTGCCAGTGAAGAATTCCTTCATAAAATCTATGGAATTTCATATGATGAGATGGAACTTCTTCCTCTGGGTTGCGAATATGATGAATGTGAAAAATTTAGAAATGGAACAGATATTATAAAATTGAGGGAGGAATATGGTATTTTACCTAATGATATTGTGATTATCACAGGCGGAAAATTCCATAAGCTGAAACGCACACATTTGGCTGTAAGGGCAGTAAAAAAAATAAATCAGAAAAATGTTCATATGATAGTATTTGGTACAGCAGATAAAGATCATGAAGATTACCTAAAAATGATGTTGGAGGATGCTGAAGGTGCCAATATACATTTTACGGGATGGGCAGATAGTAAAAAAATTTATGAGCTAATGGCCATTTCTGATATTGCATTATTTCCGGCTAGTCAGTCAGTGCTTTGGCAGCAGTCAATAGGAATGCATCTACCCCTTATTGTTGGAGATTTTGGAGGGCAGGATATGTCATACCTCAATCAGAATAATAATCTTATAAAAATTGATACCCCTGATATTAATGAAGATTTTATTAAAGAAATTTTATTAGATTTAATTCTGAATCCTGATAAAATTGAATCAATGAAAAAAGGAGCTGAAAAAACAGCAAAGGAATATTTAGATTACTCTATTATTGCAAAAAGAACTCTAAGCTAAACAGCTGTCAGATAAGTATTATGAAAATATTACAAATAAGCAGTGAAGTGAATATTGGATCTGTAGGTAGGATTGCTGAACAGATCGGAGAGAATGTCCTGAACGAAGGCTGGAAGAGCTATATAGCTTATGGAAGAGAAGCTCTTCCCAGTAAGTCTGAAGTTTTCCAGATCGGAAATAAACTGGATGTTTATAAACATGTTATTCTGACAAGGCTTACAGATAGACACGGATATGGATCTGAAAGAGGAACACAGGAGCTTATTGAGAAAATAAAAAAAATTAATCCGGACATTATTCATTTACAGCATTTACATGGATATTTTGTAAATATTGATATTTTGTTTAATTTTTTAAAAGATGCGAATTTGCCGGTGGTATGGACCTTCCATGACTGTTGGTCTTTTACAGGGCATTGTGCCTATTATGAGCTGGTAGAATGCAATAAATGGGAAACACAATGTGGCGAATGTCCGCAAATTTCAGAATATCCAAAATCAATGTGGATAGATAATTCAAAAAGAAATTATCTTGACAAGAAAAAGCTATTTACCTCGGTGGCCCAAATGACGATTGTCCCTGTATCTAATTGGCTCGAAGGTGAAGTGAAAAAATCTTTTCTTAAAAGTTACAATGTGAAAACAATTCATAATGGAATTGATGTTCAACAGTTTGTTTATAAAGAAAATGATTTTAAACAACGATATAAAATTGAAAATAAGTTTTTAATACTAGGAGTAGCCAGCCCTTGGGATAAGAGAAAAGGATTGAAATACTTTATAGAGTTATCAAAAACGTTATCCGATGATCATAGAATTGTATTGGTTGGATTAAGTAAAAAACAAGTTGAAGCTCTACCACTGAATATTATCGGATTTGAAAGGACAAAAGATGTAAATGAGCTCGCACAGCTCTATTCTGCTGCGGATGTTTTTGTAAATCCTACTTTGGAAGACACTTTTCCAACTACCAATTTAGAGGCCCAGTCTTGTGGAACACCCGTTATTACTTTTAAAACGGGAGGTTCTCCGGAAGCGATAAGCGAATTAACAGGAATTGTGGTAGAAAAAGGGGATGTTTCTGGACTTTTAAATGCCATTGAGAAAGTTCGAAAAAATACCCGTGCTTTTTATTCTGAAAATTGCAGAAAAAGAGTCCTGGATTTATTTGATAAAAAAAATGCCTTTAAAAATTATATAGATTTATATAAAGAATTAATAACTAAGAATTAAAAACCGAAATAGATATGAGCTTAACTGTGAAAATACGATCTACAATCAATGCATTGACCGGAAAAATCACCAATGTGAAAAGAAATATAAATATACAACATAAATGGTATGGTAATGATTATAGTGGTTTTTATGTTTCTCCGGTAAAACTTAGTGACAAATCAATTATCTATTCTTTTGGCGTGGGTGAAGATATTTCATTTGATGAAGCTTTGATCAAAGAATTTGGATGTAAAGTATTCGCATTCGATCCTACTCCAAAATCTATAGAATGGGTTAAAAGTAAGAATATTCCTTCAGAATTTATTTTTTTTTCCTACGGTATAGATGACCGTACGGGAGTGGTTGAATTTTTATTACCTAAAAATGATAATCATGTTTCAGGAAGTGTTATCAATCAGGTCAATGTTGATGAAGCAAAGGCTGTAAAAGCACCAATGAAGTGTCTTTCAGATATTGTTAAAGAATTGGGACATTCATATATAGATATAGTAAAAATTGATATTGAAGGTTCTGAGTACAAGGTTTTAGAGAGTATATTGGCTGCTCCGGTAGAGATAGGTCAGTTGTTAGTAGAAATTCATGAGAGATTTTTTCCTGATGGAAAAGATAAAACCAAAGAACTTCTTAATATGTTGGATCGAAAAGGATTTAAATTATTTGGGGTATCGAATTCAAAAGAAGAATTATCTTTTATAAAAATATAGTTGTTTATTTCTTTTTTATAACTGTAAATAGAAAATTATGAAAAGTTTATTATCATCATTGTTTTTACTGTTGATGGCTTGTTCATCAACTTCACAAATTAAAAATAACCAGACAAAGTTCTATTATTCATTGGGTAAAATGGGGAATAAGGCTGATAATTATTTTAAACAGATAGGAGCTATTGAAGTTGGTTTTTTAGATGAAGGGCAGTTTATTTCCAGAACCGGAGATAAGTATTATCTGGACAAAGACTTATTAGAAAAAGAAATCAATAGGGGAGTGCCCGATAAAAATGCCAAAGGTTCCGTTTATATAGATCTGGAAATGCCATTTGAGGATATGAATGGTAAAGATAAAAATCTTGCTACGAAAGGGATGAACTATTGCCTTGAAGTATTAAAATATGCAAAAAAAGCAAGACCCAATATAAAATGGGGATTTTATGGCTTTCCATTTACAAGTGTTTGGGGCCCCAATAAGGACTTTTTTGAGGAACAAAACAAATTTGCACCTTTATTTAAAGAATGTGACATTTTCTTTCCATCACTATATACCTTTTATAGTAATCCGGCAGCAGTTCTTGCTAATGGTAATTATTTAGAGAACAATCTTAATGGGGTAATCAAGCTTGGACAAAAATATAAAAAACCTATCTACATTTTTATGTGGCACAGATACCATAACAGTAATGAAAAGGATGGTATGAAAGAAATTCCGGATAAGATTTGGAAGGAACAGATGGAAACTGTTGCAAGTCAAAATGTAAATGGTAAATTTGTGGATGGAATTTTGTGGTGGGGAGCCGATGCTTATTTTTATGAGAGACCTGAGGCTGAAAATATGAGAAAAGAATTTAAAGGAACCCTCAATAATTTTATTTCTTATAATGATGACGTGATAATCAGGAAAGCAAAGATAATAAAAGACGTTTTACAAAGTAAAAAATGATGAATAATAGACCATATCAGATCTGTACAAAAACTATAATGGATACTACAGACCCTAATATTATTTTTAATGAAAAAGGGGAAAGTGATTATTATACTAATTTTAAAGAAAATATAGAACCCAATTGGCATACAGATCAGCAGGGATATGATGAATTGATGAAAATTGCTGCTAAAATTAAAAAAACATCCAAAAATAAAGATTTTGACTGCATTATCGGCCTTAGTGGAGGATTAGACAGTTCTTACGCAGCATATATTGCAAAAGAAGTGATGGGCATTCGTCCCCTGATTTTTCATGTTGATGCAGGATGGAATACAGATAAAGCAGTAGGCAATATTGAAAAGCTGATCAATGGTCTGAATCTGGATTTATATACTGAGGTAATCAATTGGGAAGAAATGAAAGACCTGCAGGTCGCATTTTTGAAGTCTCAGATTTCAGATCAGGATTTACCGCAGGATTACGCCTTCTTTTCTGCCTTGTATAAATTTGCAAAGAAAAATAAAATCAATTACGTACTTACAGGAAGTAATTTTTCCACAGAATGCTGCCGGGAGCCTGAGGAATGGGGAGGTTTTCCGGGGATTGATTCCACCTTAGTAAAAGATATTCATTCGAAGTTTGGTAAAAGACCTTTAAAAACCTTTCCGATAGTTGATATTCTTTCCTATAAAATCCTGTACAAATATGTATATGGAATGGAAGTTTTCAAACCTCTGAATCTTGTTCCGTTTAATAAAAAGGAGGCAGAATCTCTTTTAGTAGAAAAATTTGGTTGGGAACCTTTCCAACATAAGCACCATGAATCAAGATTTACCCGTTTTTATGAAGACTATTGGTTACCAAGAAAATTTGGTTACCAAAAAAGGAAGGCGCATTTTTCTTCACTTATTCTCACCGGGCAGATGACCAGAGAAGAAGCGTTGGATAGAGTATCAAGGCCTGAACTTTCAGAAGAATTCTTACAGAAAGAATTTGAATACGTCGCCAATAAGTTAGACCTTACAAAAGAAGAGCTACAGCAGATCTTCGAAGGAAAAAACAAGACATATAAAGACTATAAAAATAAAATGGGCATTATTAAATTTGGTGCCCAGACTATGCAAAAGTTAGGTTTAGAAAAGAGATTATTCAGATGATAACAATTATCGACTACGGTGTAGGAAACATTAATGCTTTTGTAAATGTTTATAAAAGAGTAGATGTGCCCGTTAAAATTGCCAAAACAAAAGAAGATTTGGAAGGCGCACAAAAATTGATTTTGCCAGGAGTAGGGCATTTTGATCATGCAATGACTCAGCTGAATAATTCAGGAATGAGAGAGAAACTTGATGATTTAGTGCTCAATCAAAAAATACCGGTTATTGGTATCTGTGTAGGAATGCAGATGATGGCTAATAAGAGCGATGAAGGTGTTATGGAAGGTCTTAAATGGATTGATGCTACCGTTAAGAAATTTGACGAAACCAAAATTCAGCAAGTAACCAGATTACCTCATATGGGCTGGAATGATGTGAAGCCCGTGAAAGACGTAGGATTATTTAGTGGATTACAAGGTAATTCAATTTTTTATTTTCTTCATACATATTATTTTGAATGTAATAATAATGAAGATATCATGGCGGTTACGGAATACGGCGGAGAATTTGCTTCTGCTGCCCACCATGAAAACAAATACGGAATACAATTTCACCCGGAAAAAAGTCACCATTATGGTGAGATTTTATTACACAATTTTGCAAAACTTTAAGCGTCCATGTTAAGACCCAGAATTATACCTTCTCTTCTGATACAAGATAACGGATTGGTAAAAACAGTCAACTTTAAGAATCCTAAATATGTAGGAGACCCTATCAATGCAGTAAGAATTTTCAATGAGAAAGAAGTTGATGAGCTTGCTATATTTGATATAGATGCCACTGTGAAAGGATTGGAGCCTAACTATAGTCTGATTGAAAGAATTGCCAACCAATCCAGAATGCCTCTTTGCTATGGCGGTGGGGTAAGAACTGTAGAACAGGCCCAGAAAATTTTTGGTCTTGGGATAGAGAAAATTGCACTCTCATCTGCTGTTCTTCAGAATCCCCAGCTGATTACTCAAATTGCAGAAAGAGTAGGTGCACAAAGTGTGATTGTTGTTTTGGATGTAAAGAAAAAATTATTTGGCGGGTATGAGGTTTATACTCACAATGGTAAGAAATCCACTGGAATAAATCCTTTTAAATTTGCAGAAGAAGCACAGAAATTAGGTGCAGGAGAAATTATTATCAATTCAATTGATCAGGATGGTGTAATGAAAGGATATGATATGGGATTAATCGATAAGGTAAGAGAGAAAATTTCATTGCCTCTTACAGTTTTAGGAGGAGCAGGATCTTTAAATGATATAAAACAGGTAATAGATAAACACGGGATCATAGGCGTTGCTGCAGGAAGTTTATTCGTGTTTAAAGGAGTTTACAAAGCTGTATTAATCAATTATCCTTCCTTTGAAGAGAAAGAAAAATTAAGACACAAATAATTATTAATCATATGAAATAATTCTTTTTATAATTGATGCTTATTTTTTCCCAAAAAGCATACTTAAGAATTATAAATTGGATAATGAAAAAAAGATATTACTATGCAGATAAAAGATAAAATACTTCTTATTACAGGCGGAACAGGTTCATTTGGGACCGCTGTTTTAAGAAAATTCATAAATACAGACCACTTTAAGGAGATCAGGATTTTTTCTCGTGATGAGAAAAAACAGGATGATATGAGAAATCAGTTTAAAAATGATAAACTGAAATTTTATATTGGGGATGTAAGAGATTACAACAGTATTGAACCTGCCATGAGAGGGGTGGACTACGTTTTCCATGCAGCAGCACTGAAACAGGTGCCATCATGTGAATTTTTTCCAATGCAGGCCGTGAAAACAAATGTTGAAGGAACACAAAATGTGATTGATGCAGCTGCCAGAAATAAAGTGAAAAAAGTGATCTGCTTAAGTACAGATAAAGCTGCCTATCCTATTAATGCAATGGGAATCTCAAAAGCGATGATGGAAAAAGTTGCCGTAGCAGCATCCAGAAATCTTGAAGAAACTGTAGTTTGCCTTACGAGATACGGAAATGTAATGGCCTCAAGAGGGTCTGTGATTCCCTTATTTATCAAGCAAATCAAAAACGGAGATCCAATAACAATTACGGATCCTAATATGACCAGATTTCTGATGTCTCTTGAAGAGGCTGTAGAGCTTGTATTATTTGCATTTGAACATGGAAACTCTGGAGATTTGTTTGTCAACAAAGCTCCGGCAGGAACTATAGGTGATTTGGCACAGGCTTTAAAAGAAATGTTTAAGGCTGAAAATCAGATTAAAATAATAGGAACGAGACATGGTGAAAAGTTATATGAAACACTATGTACCCGTGAAGAGATGTTAAAAGCCGAAGATATGGGAGATTTCTATAGAATCCCTGCTGATAACAGAGACTTGAACTATGCACAGTTCTTTTCTGAAGGTGTAGAGGATGTCTCGAAAATAGAAGACTATCATTCCCACAATACAGAGCAACAGGATGTGGAAGGAATGAAAAACCTGTTACTAAAATTACCTCTGATCCGAAAAGAAGTTTTAGGAGAAGATTTACTACAATATCCAGATTAATAAATATAAGATCTTATGAATTTACCTGAGGTTTTCAAAGGAGGGAAATATTCGGATGAAAGAGGAAGTCTTTTTTTTAATAATAGCTTTGATGCATCTGAAATTAAAAGAGTTTACTGTATAGAAAATAGAGATCTGGAGTTCATCAGAGGATGGACTGGACATAAGATTGAACAACGCTGGTTTTCAACTTTGTCAGGAAGCTTTATTATAAGATTGATCAAAATTGATGATTGGGCCATGCCTTCCAAAGGATTAGAAATTTTAGAATACCAGTTAGATGCTGACAAACTGGATGTGCTTCATGTTCCTGAAGGTTATGCAAGTGCTATTCAGGCTAGAGAAGAAGCATCAAAATTATTAGTAATGGCAAATTATTCTTTAGGAGAAATAGATGATGATTATCGTTTTCCTATAGATTATTTTGAAAATTTATAAAATGAAAAGAATAGGAATTACGGGACAGAATGGGTTTGTAGGATCTCATTTATATAATACTTTAGGGCTAAAGCCGGAAGAATTTGAAAGAATTGAATTTAAAAAAGAGTTTTTCAATAGCTCTGAGCAGCTAGATCATTTTGTAGAACAATGTGATGTCATTGTACATTTAGCGGCTATGAATCGCCATCCGGATCCCGAAGTTATTTTTGAAAATAATATCAGTTTAGTTAAAGAATTGATCGCTTCATTAGAGAGAACCGGATCAAAAGCTCATGTTCTGTTTTCTTCCTCCTCTCAGGAAGAGAAAGACAATTTATATGGAAAATCGAAAAAAGAAGGAAGAGAACTGTTTTCAGAATGGGCAAAAAGATCTGGAGGTACTTTTACAGGAATGGTGATTCCAAATGTTTTCGGACCCTTTGGAAAGCCCAATTATAATTCCTTTATTGCAACTTTCTGTCACAAACTTACCCATGGAGAAACTCCAAGTATTGATAATGATGGAGAAGTGAAACTTATTTACGTAGGAGAGCTTGTTCAGGAAATTATAGATAATATATGTACAGGAGAGACTAAAGAATTGTATGAAATTTCTCATACCTCTGTCAATAAAGTTTCAGAGGTATTGGAAAAATTAAACAACTATAAGCAGCTTTATTTTGAAAACGGAGAAATTCCGGAATTAAAAACCAAATTTGATTTAAACCTGTTCAATACTTTCAGATGCTATTTTGATGTTAAAAACCATTATCCAGTAAAATTTACACAGCATATAGACCCAAGAGGAGCTTTTGTTGAAGTAATCCGTTTGGGAATTGGTGGGCAATGCTCTTTTTCTACAACAGTTCCCGGCATTACAAGAGGAAACCATTTTCATACCAGAAAAATAGAACGATTTGCGGTCATTAAAGGAAAAGCTTTGATACAATTAAGGAAAATAGATACAGATGAAGTGCTGGATTTTTATCTGGATGGAAATGAACCGGCTTATGTAGATATGCCGATCTGGTATACACACAATATTAAAAATATAGGTGAAGAAGAATTATACACGATTTTTTGGATCAACGAACCTTTTAATCCGGAGGATTCCGATACCTATTTTTTAAATGTTTAAATATGGAAATAACAAAAAAGAGTTATATTGAATTTATTTTTATTTTTTTCTTAACTTTTGGGTATATATTTTTCTACTCGTTTTCACGTCCATTGGATGTCTCGAATGAGTTTCTCTCAGTTCCTTTTCGTATTGTTTTATTATTGATAAGTTGTTATATCATCTATGCAAATTTTGAAACAATAAAGAACAGGAAATTAACTGTTATTCTTACAACTCTTTTTTGGATACTCTATCTTATTAAAGCAAATTATAGTTTTAAAAATGATACTTATTTACAGAAAATATTAAATAACGAACAAAAAATATATATAAGAATTATTTGCTTGAATCTGATACCTTATATCGCTGTTTTGAGTATCAGTTTTTCAAAAGAAATTACAGTTAAACTTAATTATTTGATTTTTAATTTCTTATTGATTATATTGGGTATCAGTTGCTTATATACAATATTTGTTTACCAGGCTTTTGAAAAGTCAAGCGGAATATTTGCAGGGTATTATATCAGTACGGGGCATTATGGTTTATCTTTATTGATAATATCCCTATTTTATTATTTTCAGTCACCCAAAAGATTATGGAAGCCTATTTTGGGCATTTTAATAGGAACTTTTACTGTTTTCAGCTCCTCTGCAAGAAGTCCTGTATTGGCAGCTTTCATTATTTTATTTATATTATTAATTTACATCAATAAATTAAAATATTGGATTGCCTTACTATCTCTTGCTCTTCTTTTTATTAGTAGCATATATATACTAAAACAAACATCTTTGGCAAACTTTGAATTTGTTACCAGAATGTATGATGCTATATTTGAAGGTAATGGATATGGAAGATTCTATTATTTGACAAAAGGCTGGGATATTTTTAAAAATAATATTCCTTTTGGAGGGCGTATTTTATTCGAAGATGGTATGTATCCGCATAATATTTTTGTGGAAGTATTGATGAGTATGGGAATTGTTGGGCTCATTGTGTTTCTTTTATATTATAAAGATATATTGAAGTTTAGAATAGAATACATAAAGAAAAATATATATTATTTACCATTTACTTTGTTTTTTGTACAATATTTTGTTCTTGTCCTTACTTCTTATAATATATTTGCAAATATGGAATTCTGGACTTTTTCAGCAGTATTTATATCAATAATTTTATTTTGTCATGATGAAAAAATTAAAAGTAATGACGGTGGTGGGAACACGGCCGGAAATCATTAGATTATCACGAGTATTATCAGCGTTGGATGCATCTGAAGCTGTAGAACATATTATTGTCCATACAGGACAGAATTACGATTACGAACTAAACCAGATATTTTTTGAAGACCTGGGATTAAGAAAGCCTGATTATTTTCTGGAAGCAGCTGGAAAATCAGCTACAGAAACAGTTGGGAATATCTTGATCAAGATTGATCCGCTGTTGGAAGAATTACAGCCAGATGCCTTCCTTGTGTTGGGAGATACCAATTCATGTCTTTGTGCAATTCCTGCGAAAAAAAGACAAATCCCAATTTTCCATATGGAAGCTGGTAACAGATGCTTTGATCAGAGGGTACCGGAAGAAACCAACCGTAAAATTGTGGATCATACATCAGATGTCAATCTGACATATTCTGATATAGCCCGTGAATATTTACTGAAAGAAGGATTGCCTGCTGATAGAATTATCAAAACAGGATCTCCAATGTTTGAGGTTTTACATCATTATTTACCTCAGATAGAAAGTTCTGATGTTCTCAAGAGATTAAATTTAGAAGAAGGGAAATATTTTGTGGTTTCCTCTCACAGAGAAGAAAATATTAACTCTGAAAAGAATTTTTTGGGATTAATGGAAAGTCTTAATGCAATTGCAGAGAAATTTGGATATCCGATTATTGTTTCTACCCATCCCAGAACAAGAAATATGATCGATAAAATGCAGATATCTGTAAGGCCTGAAATACAGTTTCTGAAGCCTTTGGGTTTTCATGATTATAATGCCCTTCAAATGAGAAGTTATGCAGTGTTATCAGATTCGGGCACGATTTCAGAAGAATCTTCAATTCTTAATTTCAGAGCCCTCAATATCAGAGAAGCACACGAAAGACCTGAAGCTATGGAAGAAGCATCAGTAATGATGGTAGGCCTCTCTCCTGAAAGAATTTTACAGGGATTAGTTCAGCTTCAGCAGCAAAAAATAGGCAAGGAAAGAAATTATAGACCGGTATCAGATTATTCTATGCCAAATGTTTCTGAGAAGATGGTAAGAATTATTCTGAGTTATACGGATTATGTAAACAGAGTGGTCTGGAGAAAATAGAAATAATGGCTAAAAAAGTACTCATCCACAGTATTGTTTTTGCTCCTGATGCCGTTTCTACCGCCTATCTTTATAATGATATTGCATATAATTTAAAAAAGAATGGTTTTGAAGTAGAAGTTCTTTCAACAATGCCACATTATAATAAGGTTGATCAGAGTAAAACAAAATTTAAAAAAAGATTGCTAGGGCTTTATTATACTAGTGATTATAAAGGCATCAAAGTATATCATGTACCTCAGAAGAAATATGACAGTGTTCTTTTAAGAGGTTTTATTATGATTTACTGGCATTTGTTATCGTTTTTTCTTGGAATGAGAATTAAAAATGTTGATGTTATTATCAGCCCATCGCCACCTCTTACGATTGCATTAGTATCTATTGCATTGGCCAAACTGAAAAAGGCGAAGTTTATCTATAACGTACAGGAAATTTATCCTGATTTTTTTGTGAATCAGGGCCAGATGAAATCTCAATTTGTTTTAAATATTCTTAAAAAACTTGAAAAATTTGTTTACAGACATTCAGATTCATTAGTAACAATAGATCAGAATTTTAAAAATACATTGATCCCAAGAGTTGAAAACCCTGATAAAATTGAGATTATTGCTAATTTTGTAGATACAGAACTTTACTATCCAATAGATCATCCGGTAGTGAGTGCTCAGTTATTTCCTGCTAATGATTATTTGAAAGTAATGTATGCCGGTAATATTGGTTTTGCCCAGGATTGGAATCCACTTATAGAAGTGGCAAAAAAAACAAAAGGAATGCCTATCAGTTATTTTGTTATTGGTGATGGAGCCTGCAAGTCATGGCTTAAAACACAAATTGAAATAAATAAACTGAATAATATAAGTTTAATTGATTATCAGGCCAGAGAGACTATACCTCATATGATTAATTATGCAGATCTGCACTTTATTTTTATGAATAAAAAATTAGAAAAAGATGGTCTTCCCTCCAAAGTCTATACAATTATGGCTTGTAAAAAACCTTTATTGGTAATCAGTAACAAGAATACACCGCTATACGACTTGTTGGAAAATACAGATGCTGCGTTTTTGATTGAAAATTCTTCTAATAATGTCAATGAAGAGTTATTTACTGCCCTGCAGGAAGCATTGAATCATAAAGATAAATTGAAACAAATGGGGGAGAAAGGATTCAATATGGTACAAAAAGAGTATACCAAAGAAAAAGTTACTGAAAAATATTATAAACACATAAATTATATAATGAATAGTTAATCAAAAAACAATGATGAAAATAATAATTATAACTCAGGAAGATTCCTTTGTTGTTCCCAAGAACATTGAAAAGATTCTGCATCTGGAAAATGTGGAACTTTTAAAAGTAATAGATATTGATTCTAATTACAGTCTTGTCAACAAGAAATCGTACTTTATTAAAGGTTTTGGATTACTGCAGACTATAAAAATGGGTCTGAAAGTAATCTCGGCTAAGGTCTTGAATAGTATAGATGTCATTACATCTTACAAACTTGCGATTAAACCCAAAAGTTTGAAAGCCGTTTCAGGGCGGTACAATATAAAATTCGAAAGGATAAAAAATCCTAACTCAGTAGAGTTTTTGGAAGAAGTAAAAGCTTTACAGCCGGATCTTATTGTGTCCTATTCTGCACCTGTTGTATTTAAAGAACCTTTATTAAAGATTCCTAAACATGGGTGTATCAATTTGCATTGCTCGTATTTACCTCATTATGCAGGGGTAATGCCTAGTTTTTGGACACTCTACAAAAAAGAAAAAACAACGGGAGCCACAGTACATTATATGGATTCAAAAATTGATAATGGAGCAATCTTAAATCAGGAGGAAATTCAAATTTCTCCAAATGAAACGATGTTTTCCTTAATTGTAAAAAGCAAGGAAATCGGTGGGAATCTCATGTGTGAAACGATTCGTGATATTCAAAATTCTAACATTAATGTTAAAGAGAATTTTGCTGAGAAAGGGAGTTATTTTACCTGGCCTACGGTTGACCAATTTCAAGATTTTACTAAAAACGGAGGGAAATTAATATGAATAAATATGCTGTGCTTAGTATGGATGTGGAAGAATGGTATCATCTGGACTATTTTACGAAAGAAGAATGTGAGTTGAATCAGTCAACTCTAGACGGATTAGATATTTATTTGGACATTTTAGATCAGTATGATATTAAAACTACCTTTTTTATTGTAGGAGAACTAGTAGAAGTTTTAAAGGATAAGATTCAACAAATAAAAGCCAAAGGTCACGAAATTTCTTTACACTCATATGCTCATAAAAGACCTCTGCAACTCAGTCTTGATGAGTTTAGGAAAGATACGATTGAAGGAATCAATTCATTCAAAGAATTTACAGGTCTTAAAGTAGACGGATACAGAGCTCCGTGTTTTAGCTTAGATAGACCTCGATTGGAGATCTTAAGAGAATTAGGGTTCTCATTTGATTCTAGTAAAATAAAGTTTGATGCGCATGACTTATATGGGAGCATTAACCTTGATGATTTTGAGGAATTCAACCCAACAATATATAAGAAAGAGTCATTTTATGAGTTTGAAGCTTCTACCGTGGAAATATTGGGAAAAAACCTGCCCGTTTCAGGAGGGGGATATTTAAGAATCTTTCCTTGGGTAGTTACTAAAATGCTTTTGAAAAAATATTTTAAAAAAAATCAGCATTATTTCTTTTATATCCACCCATTTGAGTTTTCTAAAAACTATAATATTACGATTCCGGAAAAGACAGATTTTAAAACAAAAATAAGGTTTAGTAAAGGAAGAAAGAGTGTTGAAAATAAAATGCATAAACTTATTAAATTGTTAAAAGAGAATAACTATAAGTTTGTTACATTTGACGAAATTATTAAACATGAAGGCTAAGTTGCTTTTGACAGGAGCTAGCGGATTTATAGGCTCACAAATATATAAAGCTCTGAAAGAAAACTTTGATGTTACTGCTATCTCTTCTTCTCCTCCGGGAGAGGAATATACAACTCTTGATCTTTTGAATGAAAATGACTGTGAAATTTTTTTCAAAAATAAAGAGTTTGATTTTATTATTCATGCTGCAGCCATAGCTCATGGAAAAAACAAGAATAGTACAATGGAAGTGGGAGAAGCAAATGTTTTAATGACAAAAAATATTTTTAATTCTCTGGATGTAAGAAATACAAAGGTTATTTTTCTAAGCTCGGTTTCAGTATATAGTTTCAAAAACAATAAAGAAATAATCTCAGTGAATGATCAGCCATTACCTGTTACAGAATATGGGCAGAGTAAGTTGGGATGTGAAAATTTATTAAAAGAGAAAAAACCTGAATCATTACATATCTTACGATTAGCCCCTGTTTATACACAAAGTAATTTAAAAGATTTAGGAAAAAGAGTGTTCCTTCCTATATTGAAGGTTCCTTTCTTTACAAAGCAAAAAAGAATTTATTCATTATGTCATGTTGATGTGGTTGTTGATGAAGTAATAAATTCGATGAATACAGATCAGGATTCATTAAAGATTGTAAAGGATTCTAAAGATCATACACAGGAAGAACTACTATCATTTTTTAACATTCAAAAACCGCAAATAGTTATCAATCAAAATATTATTAAACCATTGTTTTTTATATTAAGCTTAATTCCTATTTCGAAATCGAAGATTGTAAGGGATATGTTTACTAAGTTATTTTACTCAGCCGTATATATTAATTAATTGATTAATTTTATTTTTGATGAATGAATTTATTTATTTAGTGATAATCTTATTACTGTTTTTGGCTGAATTGATTTATTTCAGAATAGCCAATAAATATAATATTATAGATAAACCTAACCATAGAAGTGCACATACGCAGGTTACTTTAAGGGGCGGTGGAATTATATTCCCAATAGCTTTTATCCTTTTTTGCCTGTTCAATTTTGACGAGGTAATCAAAGATTACTGGACTTTTGGTTTAGGGATGCTAGCCATTTGTGTTATTAGTTTTATAGATGACGTTAAGCCATTATCAAATAAAATAAGACTTACGGTTCAGTTTATTTCTGTTGTTTTGCTTTTGTACTTTATGAATGCATTCGCTTTAATGCCGTTTTGGGCGTGGCCTATCATGTTTATTTTGATTGTGGGAGCCTTGAATGCCTATAATTTTATGGACGGGATCAATGGAATGACAGGATTATACAGTTTGGTTACAATTGGTAGTCTTATTTATATCAATAATGATATTGTTCAATTTACTGATAGCAACTTTATATACTATTCGGCTTTGGCGTGTATTGTATTTCTTTTTTTCAATTTTAGGAAAAAAGCAAAATGTTTTGCAGGAGATGTCGGAAGTATGGGAATTGGTTTTTGGGTAATAGGACTTATTACTTTATTGATCATGAAAACTCAGGATTACAAATACATCCTTTTATTATCGATTTACGGAATTGAAGTCGTTTTGACAATCATTGAAAGAATCATACTGAAAGAAAATATTTTTGAAGCACACAGAAGGCATCTATATCAGCTTTTTGCCAATGAAAAGAAAGTATCCCATCTACTAATAAGTTTTGTATATTCCTTTTTTCAACTCATAATAAATGCTTTTTTAATACATTCTACCCTCCCGGTATGGATAGTGGTTCCCATCGTATTTTTACCTATTGGAGGACTGTATCTATTATTAAAATGGAGTATTAAAAAACAACATAATCTCTAACTTTTTTTAGAAATAAATCATGAAAATTAAAGAAACCCCGCTTAAAGATTGCTATATTATAGAGCCTACTGTTTTTGAAGACGAGAGAGGCTACTTCTTTGAGAAATTCAATGAAAAAAGATTTGAAGAACTTACCGGAATGAACGGACACTTTGTTCAGGATAATGTTTCCAAGTCTTCTTATGGAGTACTGAGAGGGCTTCATCTTCAAAAAGGAGAGCATGCACAGGCAAAGCTTGTATCATGTCTTGAAGGCAGTGTATGGGATGTTGCGGTAGATCTGAGAGAAGATTCCCCTACATTCGGGCAATGGTTCGGGATAGAACTTACTGCTGAAAACAAATTGCAGCTATATGTGCCGAGAGGCTTTGGTCATGGATTTTCAGTATTGAGCACCCATGCTGTATTTTCTTACAAATGTGATAACTTTTACAATAAAGAATCCGAAGGAAGCGTAAAATTCAATGATCCTGATCTTAATATAGATTGGAAAGTTGATGAAAAAGATGCTGTGCTTTCAGAAAAAGATCAGAATGCTCCGGGCTTCAATGAAAAAAACTTTTAAAGAACGTATTGAAAACCACTTTTCTAAAGTGGTTTTCATTTTTTAATACCTAACTCTGCAATATTTTGTATCTTTGCAGACTCAAAATCAAAAAGATGCGTACAAAATCTGTAGGGAAGAAGAAAATCAATGTAGTCACTCTTGGATGTTCTAAGAATGTATATGATTCTGAAGTATTAATGAGCCAGCTGAAAGCCAATGGCAAAGAAGTGGTTCACGAAGACCGTGGGGACATTGTGGTCATCAATACCTGTGGATTTATAGATAATGCTAAAGAAGAATCTATCAATACCATTCTTGATTATGTTGAAGCGAAAAACAGAGGTGAGGTAGAGAAAGTCTTTGTTACCGGATGCCTTTCAGAAAGATATAAGCCGGATTTGGTAAAAGAAATTCCGGATGTTGATCAGTATTTCGGAACAAGAGATCTTCCGATGCTGTTAAAGCATCTTGGTGCTGATTACAAGCATGAATTGGTAGGAGAAAGAATGACTACAACTCCGAAGCACTATGCTTACCTTAAAATTTCAGAAGGTTGTGACAGACCATGTTCTTTCTGCGCTATTCCGTTGATGAGAGGAGGCCATGTTTCCACTCCAATCGAAAAACTGGTTTCTGAAGCTCAGAAATTAGCAAAAAAAGGAACAAAAGAACTGATTCTTATCGCACAGGATCTTACCTATTACGGATTGGATATTTATAAAAAGAGAGCGCTGGGAGATCTTTTAAAAGAACTTGTAAAAGTAGAAGGAGTAGAGTGGATCCGTCTTCATTATGCCTTCCCAAGTGGTTTCCCTGAAGATGTTCTGGATATTATCCGTGAGGAGCCTAAAGTGTGTAACTATATAGATATTCCTCTTCAGCATATCAATTCTGATCTCTTAAAATCAATGAAGAGAGGAACCACTCACGAAAAAACAGATGCATTGCTAGGAAAATTCAGAGAGAAAGTTCCTGATATGGCTATTAGAACAACGCTTATCGTGGGATATCCTGGAGAAACGGAAGAAAGATTCCAGGAACTTAAGGACTGGGTGAGAGAACAGAAATTTGACAGATTGGGATGCTTTACCTATTCACATGAAGAAAATACAACAGCCTATGTATTGGAAGACGATATTCCACAGGAAGTGAAAGAAGCAAGAGTAGAAGAAATCATGGAACTGCAGTCTCAGATCTCATGGGAAAAAAACCAGGAGAAAATAGGAAAAGTATTCAGATGTGTTTTCGATCGTAAAGAAGGAAACTACTTTATCGGAAGAACAGAATATGATTCTCCGGACGTAGACAATACCGTTTTGGTCTCTGCTGAAGATACCTATATTTCTATCGGAGAATTCGCTGATGTTAAAATTACTTCAGCCGAAGAATTTGATTTGTATGGAGAATTAGTCTAACATATAAATCATTATTAATCAAGGAGAAAAAATATTTGAAAATTAGAAAAAGAAAGAGATTTAACATAACTGATTTTACTTTTAAAATTTTTATATTGTTGATTCTCAATTTGTTGATTGTTTTTAATAAGGGGTTTTTCTAATTTTCTTTTATAAAGTATATAAATTAAGAAATTATATCTTAAATTTGCACCATAAGCAATATTTTTAAAACATGTGCTTTCAATAAGTTATTGATTAAAATGGAGTTAAAATAGAATTAGATAAATATTTTTTTGTCAATTTTATTTTCATAATGATAATCACAAGTTGAGATGCATTTCCTTTTTGGAAATATTGATGAAAAAAAATGTAATTAAAATCTTTAAAAACTTATGAAAAAATTTTTATTAACAGCTACTATGCTTGTTTGCTTTACGGCAATTTCCCAGGCTCAGCAAGGGCGTGTGGGGATTAACACAACCACACCCGCCGCAACTTTAGATGTAGTAGCAGATGCTACTAATACCTCTAAGCCTGACGCCTTACTAGTCCCTCGTATGACAAGAGCTCAGTTAACAGCTAAAGACGCTGCTTATATTGCAGCGCAAAACGGAGCACTTGCTTTCGTTACAACTATTGATGGTACTGCTAGTGCTAAAACTACCAACGTTACAACTGTTGGTTTTTACTACTATGATTCCCCATCTTCTACCTGGAAAACTTTAGGCGGAGGAGCAGCACCTAATCCTGCATTGAATGTTACAAACCAAGCTGGTAACTATGCTGCGCAGGCAACAGATGATATTATTTTATTCACTACTACTGGTGCTACACAATTGACTTTACCTACAACTGGTGTAACGATTGGGAAAAGAATTTATGTTTCTGTAATCGGAACTACAGACGTTACACTAAGTCCCGCTCCAAGAGAAACATCAAATCAGACTCTGATTGTTGGACAGGGAAATATACTTATGTTCACGGGTGATGCTACTAGTCCATGGTCAATAATTTCAGGATACTAATATTGTGTAACATTTAAAAATTAAAGTAATGAAAAAATTCACTAATAAATTTTTAGCTGTTATACTAATGACAGCTGGTGCAAGTTTCACTTTTGCACAAGTAAGAATTGTAAATAATACTTCCAATACGGCAGTTAATAATATGTCTGCTTTTATTGATGCTTCTTCCAACTCTACGGCTAATAGTAACCCTAACAATAACGTAGGAAAAGGATTAATTTTCCCAAGAACAGACTTAACTACATTTGCAGCTTTCGGTGGAGCACCTGTTGGAATTGCAACATCTTTCCCAACTCGTTTCGATGGTATGATTGTTTACAACACTGCTACAAGTGGAGTTGCTGGTGTAGGATCTACACAAGGGACACTTTCTCCAGGATACTGGTACTATGATAACAAGTCTACTACTGTGAATGGAGGTACATGGAGACCTGTAGCAGCAAGTGCTAAAGAAAATATCTTAACTACAGAAACTGTTACAAACAGACAGATTAACAGTGCTCAGGTTTATGCTATCAAAGGATCTTTTAATGCTAGTGGTACTTCTACAGCACCTACCAGCTATACCAATGCGGTAGTTATTCCTTCTACAGGAAGTCTGTATAGCATTACTATTTACCAGGCAGGAACTAACAATGTTTATGCTAACAGTGTTTATTCTTATGATAAAACTACTGGTAACTTTATTACTGGTTCTCCAAGCATATCTGTGGTTTACCCTACTGGTACCTATGACTATGTTGTAGAATATACTAAATAAAACTTTTATTTAATTACATATAAAAACCAATGAGACCTCTCATTGGTTTTTTATTTTTAAGAGATAGACGCTCATTGATTTTTCGGTAGTATATGACATAGGTTGGACGCAAAAGTTTTAAAGAGATAGAGCATGAATTCCAGTTCTTTTATTACTTGTTTTCATGCAGAAGGGAGAATCTTAGGGATCAGGCGTAAAAGCTGGAGGAAATGCATTAGTTAAACTGAATAGAAGAAATGTTCTGTTCTTTATGGATTAAGATCAAAATTATAGAGACAGGTTTGTAGAATAACCCAATCTGTATTCATTGGTTCTCTCCAATATCTAATATGAGATCCCTTATTTAAAGGAAGAAAGAGACTAATAATTAAATTGAATTGATCAGATAGCCTATAATGAAGTATATCCTGTATCACTTTAATAAGACAGGTTATTAACTATTCCAATGGATATGGGGACAAAATAGAGTGCTTTTCAATTTCTGGAAAGAGGAATATGGGGTTGTTTTTTTGAGTAATTACTTAATATGTAAGTAATAGGAGAGCAGCTTATTAATTTTAACAAAATAGACACGTGTTAAAAATGGGTTCAAAAGTCTGGCCTTATGACCTTAAACCTCTTCTGACAGAAACTTTTTAAAGATTATTCTTTTAAGACTTTTATTTTTTTAAGATTGATTTCGTGATTTTATTTTAACTTTCTCTATTTTTTAACACATTGATTATCAATGTATTTTGTAAATTAAATTTTTAAATTATGCAGGAATTAGTTAAATAAATTAACTTTTTAGGCTTTTTTTAACACTTTTTAACAATGTCTTTTAGAATCCCTGTTCATAGGGGCTTACAGAGGTTGTTAACATATTTTTAAACTTTTGTTAACTGTTTTTAACATATCGAGTAGGGAGTTTTGAAGATTCCTGATACTTTTGCCCTGTCAAAACCAATAAAAGTTCAAAATGATGAAAAGATTCATTCTCGTAATCATAATGATGATTTCAACCTTAGGTGTTTACTCTTTTACAGGTAATGCCTTAGATGCGAAAAAAACAAGTTATGCATCGTACTACCACGATAAATTTAACGGTAGAAAAACCGCTAGCGGAGAGATCTTTGATAACTCAAAGTTCACTGCAGCAAACAGAACGCTTCCATTTGGAACAAACGTTAAGGTAACAAACCTTAAAAATGGTAAAGAAGTAATAGTGAGAATTAATGACAGAGGACCTTACCATTCATCAAGA
>JAEBUR010000072.1:0-35098 GCA_023014455.1 Amanita exitialis | reverse complement strand
CGCGGCGCGACGGCGCGCAGGCATTGATCGAGGTCAAGGACAGCGGCGTGGGCATCCCCGCCGACTCCATCGCCACCGTGTTCGACATGTTCACGCAGGTGGGACAGAACATGGGCCGCGCCCAGGGCGGCCTGGGCATCGGCCTGTCGCTGGTGCGGCGCCTGGCCGAGCTGCATGGCGGCAGCGCGGCGGCGGCCAGTCCCGGCGCCGGCCTGGGCAGCACCTTCAGCGTACGCCTGCCCCTGCTGGCGCCGCAGCAGGAGACGCCAGCCGGCCCGGCCACCGCCATACCGGCCGCGCCCGCCAGCGGCCGCCGTTTCCGCGTGCTGGTGGTCGACGACAACGTCGATGCGGCCGATACCCTCGCGGCCGTGCTCGACATGATGGGCCATGCCACGCAAGTGGTGCACGATGGCGCGCAAGCCCTGGCCGTGGCGCCGCAGTTCTTGCCTGATGTCATCTTCCTCGATATCGGCCTGCCCGGCATGAGCGGTTACGACGTGGCGCGCGCCTTGCGCCGGACGCCAGCCGGCGCCGCCGTCGTGCTCGTCGCGTTGACGGGCTGGGGCGCCGAAAACGACCGCAGCCAGTCGAGCGCGGCCGGCTTCGACCACCATCTGACCAAGCCGGCCAACCTGCTCGCCATCGGCGAACTGCTGGCCACCCTTTCCACCCCACCAACACCTGCAGACCATGACTGAATCCCTGAACCACACCCGCCGCCACCTGCTGCTGGCGGGCGGCGCCGCCCTGCTGCTCCCGTCGCCACAGCTCTTCGCCGCGCCTGCCGTTTCCACCGCGAGCGCGGCAGCGCAGCTGGCCGCGCTGGAACAGGCGGCCGGCGGACGCCTGGGCGTGGCCGCCTGGCGCACGGACAGCGAGCGGCGCGTGAGCCACCGCGGCGATGAACGCTTTCCCCTGTGCAGCACCTTCAAGGCCATGCTGGCCGCGGCCGTGCTGGCCCGCAGCGCCGGCGAAGCAGGTTTGCTGGAACAGCGCGTGCGCTACGAGAAAAAGGAACTGGTCACCTATTCGCCGCGGACGGAAAAGCATCTGGCGGACGGCATGACGGTGGCCGAGCTGTGCGCCGCCACCTTGCAGTACAGCGACAATAGCGCGGCCAATTTCCTGATGAAACTATTGGGCGGGCCGCAAGCCGTGACGGCGTTTGCGCGCAGCATCGGCAATACGGTGTTCCAGCTGGAGCGCTGGGAAACAGAGCTGAACAGCGCCATCCCCGGCGACGTGCGCGACACGGCCAGCCCTGCGTCGATGGCGCACAGCCTGCAGCAATTACTGTTGGGAACGAGCCTGCCGGCGCCGCAGCGCCAGCAGCTCGATAGCTGGATGCGTGGCAACACCACGGGCGACCAGCGCATCCGCGCCGGCGTGCCGGCCGGCTGGCAGGTGGCCGATAAAACGGGTTCGGGCGCCTATGGCAGCGTCAACGACATCGGCGTGGCCTACCCGGCCAGCGGTGCGCCGCTGGTGATCGCCGTGTACTACACGCGCGAGCAAAAGAATGCGGACACCAACCAGGATATCATCACGGCCGCCACGCGCATCGTGGCCGCCGCCCTGGCCTGATTAAATCCAACCCTGATCAATCCGTCGCGAGCGGAAGAGAGGCCCGGCGCCCCCGCTGCGCCGAGAGCGGAACCATGCTTACACGGGACCGCCGAGGCAGTGAGCATCGCAGGCGGCAGATCACGGCGCGCAGCAGGTTTGATCAGGTCGTTGGAGGCAGGGCCGCCATGAAACCGGCATACGTCGACCAGGCCGGGTCGGCCGCGCTGCGGATTTCAATCGGGAACTTCGGACGCGGCGCCAGCGCCGTGTTGAGGCGATTGAAAAACTCTTCGCCCGACTGCGTGTAGTAAATCCATTCGCGCAGGTTTTCGCCCGTCGACACGAGGGCCAGGGTGGCAAAGCCGTCTTCTTCCACCACCGGGGCCAGCGCCGCTTCCAGCTCTTCCATGTGCTCGCGCTCGTTCGGCGCGGGCATGCCCGTCTCGTCTTCGTAGCGCCAGGCGATGATGATGCGGTCCGGCTGCGACGACAGGTCCCAGTCGTCGTGGAAAGCGTCGACGTAGCGGTAAATGATGGCCATCTCGTCGCTATGCGTGACGATGGTGCCCCAGCTGCGGGCGGAAGTGGAATTCTGGTTCATGGTTGCAACAGTCAAAAAAGGATCGGGCAAAGGGCGAGCAGTCTACAGCACTGGCGGGCAAGTCACATTCCACGCGTCATACTGGGCACCGCTCTTGCGCAGCCAGATGCGCGCGTAGCTGTCGCGGTCGCTCTTGAATACCAGCGCATAGCGCTCCTCGGCGCGCGGCGCGGCGGCGCCCACGTCGACGGCCGCCAGCGAGAATGTCCGCGCGCGCAGCGGAGCGCAGGCCGTGTTACCCGCCATCAACAAACGCGCCCGCTCCAGCAGCGATTTCTGGTACAGCAGCACGCCTTCCAGTTCCGTATCGGGAATACGCTGCAGCATGCGCACGGGTTCGGCCACGGGACGGCACGTGCCCCGGTCCAGCCAGGCAAAATATTCCATGCCCGCTTCCTGCCAGCGCGCCTCCTTGCCGTCCCCCTGCAGCACGAACTTGGTGCGCTGCGTACGGCACAGTGCGCCATGGCCGCGGTACGGCGGCGCTTCCACGCTGCCCACCACTTCGCGGCCCCGCCCGCCCACCACGGGCACGCTCTCGAACACGGTGCGGGCGGCCGCCTCGCCCGGATACTGCTGCGCATAAAACGCCAGCAAAGAGGCGCGCTGCGCCGCATCCACGGCCACCGCGTCGGCAGCGCTGGCGGAAGCACACGCAGCCGCCACGACACACAGCGCCAAGGGGCGCAAGAAACTTCCTGGCATGGTATTCCTTTAATCGCAATTCCAGGGCGGGTATCGCCCAAGCGCAGATTATATAGTTACCAGGAAATACAGGGAGGACGCGGCATCAGGACGTGCGGAAGTTGGCGGCGCCAGCGAGCAACTTGGCACCGCAAGTGGTGGTATCGCCCTCGAAGGCGATGGCGACGCCGTTTATGCTGTGCCGGGATGAGCCAGTGGCAATCTTGCAGCCCTGATGTCCCTTGATGGGGCAACTGCACATATCCCCGACGCAGGCGACGGCAATCCCATTGACCGTAAAATGCGTGGCGGAACAACTGAGCACCTTGCCGCCATGCGAGGTGGCGTCGCCCAGGCGTATGACTTTGCGCATGCTGCCTCCCGAATTATTGTCTTGTCTGGTTTTCCAGGATGGCTTCCACCGATGGCGCGGCATAGTTGGCCGGGTCGATGGCCGGCGTGACGCGGCTGCGAAAGATATCGCCGCCCGCATCCTGCTTCTTGCGGGTTGCGTCTGACGGCGGCGTGATGAAGATGATGCTCGCTTCGTTACTGTCGCGAAGATTGATCGCCGCACTGGCGCCGCCGTCGCGATAACTGCCCATCACGCCGATGGCCATCTGCATGAACCAGGTGGCCGCGCCTGTGTTGCCCAGGCGAAGATCCGTATTGATGAACTGCGTGCTCTTGCCACTGTCGATTTCCGGCCCGCCCTGCGCCGCGTAGTCGTGCAGCATGCTTTCCAACATCAGCAGCTGTTCCGGCTGGTTTCCCGTGCCCGCCACGATGCGCGCAGGCCCCTTGCCGCGCTCCGCTTCCGGCAAGGTCTGCAGCGCCTGCTGCCAGCCCGCATTGAATATCGTTTGACGCTGTTCCCGCCGCGTGACTGGATTGCCTTCGTCATCCGTCAACTTGACGAACACGGGCCGGTGCACGAAACCGAACGAAGGCAGGCGGTCAAAGGTTTCCATCTGTTCCCGATTCCACGGAATGGGAAACCAAGGCGTTGGCTTCCAGTCGCGTGGTGGGCGATTCTCCCAGGGATTGAGCTTGCCGAACGCCTGCAAGCCAACGCCGCGGATATCGGGCCGCTGGGCGAAGGCGGCGGCGGCGGCGAGCCATTCGGCGACGGTGGGTTGACGTTCGCTGAAGGCTTCGGGTTGCTGCTGCTTCGCGCGCGAAGGAAGGGATTGCATCAGCTTGTAGTACATGGCGCGGAATTGCTCTTGGACAAATTTATTCTCCGGATCCTCCCATATAAAAGGGCGCAACGGTTCCATTCGCTCTCGGCGCGCCAGGATAAATACTGCCGTGGCATCGGGCATATCTGGAATGAAATATCCATTGACCAATTTCCTTGCAGTACCTGGCTTCCGGTTGCCATCCCGCGTGCCTACGCTGTCCTCGGAGTGCAAAACGACGTAGGGTACGTCAGGATGCTTATCGAAAAAATCAAACACATCAATCAGCAATTGGTCGGGATGTTCATCCAGCTTCCAGGGAGCAATCGAAAACAAGTGCCAAGCCATACCCGAAGTGCCAGCGCCAGCCACGAGTCCCGCCATCGGCTCGATCAAGCTCGGTTGTGCCTCTAAGTCGAGGATGGGAGTACCCGCATAGAACGATGGTAGCCCCCAGTATAACGGGGTAGAATTGACACCATTTTCCAGCGCATCGTAGGCCCTGCTGCCGCCCTCGCCATCCTTGTCATCACCGGTCCATGGGTATTTCTTGGGATCTTGTTCACGTATGCTGGTATAAGCACTTCCTTTTTGCAGGGCTTCCCACAATTTACCCTGACGGTATTTGTCCAGCGTCACACCCAATCCGATCACTTCAAGCACGTACTCTTGCCTCGGTTCCATAGGCTTCTTTGGCTGTTGCGCCTGCAACTGGGATGCAATTTCACGCGCCTGCCCCTTCGATAAGGCATTGAGCCATAAAAAACCAAAAATTAAAATTACAACAACCAATGATATTCCCAACCAACGAAGCGTCATCATAGCTATCACCTTTTGGTCTGTAATTCCGGCGAGACAATAATCGGCCCTAGCAAGTTGCTACCGACGGGGTTACAACAATTCATTTATCTTGCTTTTTTTCGGTAACTATTTTTATGTTCTTTGTTTGTGACACTACAATTTTCCACAACGGTCCTGATAGCAAGGGCAGTCCTGCCGGCAAAATCCCGGTGTTGTAATAGTCAACGCTGCCATTGATCACGGCACTTCTCCAAGCAGGCTCGACGGATAAATATGGCGCAAAATCCAATACGAATTTTTCTTTTGTACGTATTCCATTGCGTTTTTTTTCGTTGCTCTTCAGGTCCTTCACCCGCCAATCCGCCACCGCACATAGATATGCATAGAACTGCGGATCAGAACTAGCCTTGCCGCTACCAATCGCCACGTCATACGCCGTCACCTGGCTATGATTCTTCGCGCTGCCGATAATCGAACTATGAAAAGACTTGGCGCTGACTTCCCGCTGCCACCGCAAGCGTGACTCATTCGGGCTTTCCTGAATCTGCGCCACGACCTTGCTGTCTGGGTAGCGTTTCGCGGAAACAACTTCGCGTTGATCAAGCTTGTCTTTCACGCCCAGTCCTTTTTCCTTGTTGTAGCTTGCCGTCATCAATGCCAGTTCTCGTGGAGTGAGTTGCTCCATCCGATCGGGAAACTTTTGATAACCACCCGGATCAGGGCGATATTCGCTGCGTAACTGCATGCCAGTCACGCTCGTCAGTGCGACCGGAGCGTCGCAGGGGTCAACCTCCTCCTCCGGTCCCTGATCGGCAACGGTACGGTTTCTCATCATGGACGTTGCGGGAATATTGGCGGGATCGATTTGCGAGGTGCCACGCAAGTCGGCCGGTACCGGTTGTTTCAACGCTTCGCCAGTGATGGTGCGCACGCCATTGCGCTGTTCCGCTTTGCTCAACCGGGTATTGACAGGCCACGCCACCGCCTTGTGTTGCGCACGATGCCTACGTAAGGAAGCTTCCACATGCGACTGTTCGCTTTCTGTCGTGAGCCTTAGTGGAAAATCAAAAGGTGGCGGCTTGCCCACCAATGAAACCGTGGTCTTGCCAGTGGCCGGATCCAGCCTGGACTTCTCGCTGAATACGCGCTGATAAAATCTGCCGCCCAGTTCCGCCAGCGCGCCGCGTACCTGCTTGTGTTCCACCATCTTGGTATGTCCGGAAGAAATACTGTACCCATCCAGACTGGATGTTTCCTCTTCCTCTATTAGCTCACTACCCATTGCATAGTCGGGCACGCCATCCCATCCTATGCCCTGGATGTTATCCAGCGCCACCGTCATATCTTCAGGGCAGAAATACAGATAGACCTTGCGGCGGTTGTCGCGGTCGTCGGCACTCTGCCAGCGGCTGCCGACCATGCCACGATGATCGTCCTTCTTCAGGTCGGCAAACGGCGGCATACAGGGCTGACCGCTCCCCTTCGCCACGCCTGCAACAATATTCACCAAGGTCTTCAGGCGCGCACCCAAGGTCTGCGTGCCACTAAGCAAATGGTAATAGGGCTTCATCGCCGCATCCTCGCCGCCGTCGAACCAGGCTGCCCCTCGCATCAACAGCGGCAGGCTATCCACCAGGCTGTACGGCGGATGCGTAAGGATCAGGTTATCTGCCGGCGCCAGCCCCTTTTCCATCAGCATGGCTTGCGCCAGCAGCGACAGCAAACAGCCCTGGCTGTGCGCAACGATGCTGACGGTGTCTTGAGCATCGTAATCACGGATCATGGAAATGAGCGCCGCCAGCCGCTGGGCCGCCAGCACCATGTACATGCGCCCCGGCGCCGTCTTCAGCGGGCGCAAGGCATCTCCCATGGGGTCCGCTGGCGCATACATGCCCGGACGCCACATGTCGGGCAAATTGCTGGTGGCGTTGCCGAACGGCCCACCTTCCTTGGACAGATCCTTGTCCAGGCGGTTGCCGTAGCGATCAACAAACTGTCCATTGACGGTGCGGCATTTCTCTCCCACTTCGCGGTAGCCCCAATAAAACGGAATCACGGGGCTGTTGGTGTCCTTGGCGATCGTGCGCTTGAAGAATACGGCGTCGGGATCATCTTCCAGCCTGTCCTTGTCCGCCGCCACGGGCATGCGGTAAGACGCGGGGGTAAAGCCGCGTCCCAGCCTTTGCGTCAATCCCTCGCACAGGCCATGCTCCACCGCCTTGTAGCTGACGCCCACATCGTTGACTCCATGGATGACGATGATATTGCCGGGCAGGTTGCGGCGTATCTTGACCTTCTTGCACACGCTGCGTTCGCAATGCAGGATCGCCACATCCTCGCCCACCACGTACGGCACTTTCGGATAGCTGCCCATCGCACTCTCCTGGCGTCATCAGCCCTTGTTGTTGAATACCTCGATGGCGGCCAGGTGCATCGCAGCGCGCTCCAGCACTTCCGTCTTGCCGCCCCCGTCGCTGCGTCCATCTGCCGACGAGCCGTCGCCCAGCTGCACGGCAAAGTGCACTTGCGGCGCCAGTTGCGGTGCCGGCGGCACGCCATCGACAGGGCTGTCGTCACCCTCGTATTGAAAAATGAATTGCTGATCTGCCTTGCCCTCGGCAAAGCTTGGCAACTCCACCGCCATGCTCTGCGGGTCATTGAAGACGAAGTTGGGCGCATTGAAGTTCAGCGGCGACTTGCTGCCGAAGGTAATGCCGTCGGCGATGCGGATGAAGGCACCGTGCTTGGAAATCAACACGATCTCATCGGCCATGCCCGTCAACTTGCCCTCGCTGGCCGTCAGCCTCAGGTTTTTTGCAGCATTGAGATCCATGTCGTCATGCTGACTTTGCAGCACAAATTTGCCATGGTGGGCGATGGCGCGGATGCCATCCGCGTGGGAAAACAGCGAGATGCCTTTGCCCGCGTTCACGCTATAGCGCTGCCCGGCCACCGCCTGCAGATGCTGCTGCGCCACAGTATCGATGCTGCTGGTGGCATAGCTGATAATGGCTTTGGAACTGGCAAAACTGATGCCGGCGGGCGCCGTGACGGCAATCGCCGCTGCGCCGCCCAATTCGGCACGGGGCTGCGTATTGCTGCCCCCCTCCCAGCCTTTCACGCTGTGCTGCAGCTCCTGCTGTGCCTGGTCTTGCTGCTCCAGTGCCTGGTGCGTGGCCGCATAGCTGCCTAGCGAGCGAAACAATTCCAGGCAATTTTCCATCAGGCCCAGATACTCGCTGCGGGCCATGTGTCCGCCATCGCCATTCAGACGCTTCCAGGCCGAGATCAGCATGCCCTTGCCCGCTCGCATGGCCATTTGTTCATCGGTGCGCAGTTCGGCACCCTCGCCACGCGCCGCTCCCAGCCCGTTGCGCCGGTCCTGCGTCAGCCAGCCCAGGTTGAGCTGGCTGGAACCGTGGTCGCTGGCAAGCTGGGCGTTGATTTGCCCATGCACATCGTCAAAGCGCAGCTGGTTGCCTCTCGCGCCCTTGATCTCGCGGCTTCGGATGCCGGACAAATAGCGATTGCCCGGCAAGTCACCGGCCATGCTCAGGGCGACAGGCTGCGCGCTGTGGTTATACAGCTGGCCCACGATGATGGGCCGGTCCGGGTCACCGCCAAGAAAGTCCAGCAGGACTTCGCTGCCCACGCGTGGCAAGCCCAGGTAGCCGCACTGCTGGGCGCTGCCGGGTCCGCTTCCCGCCCAGCTGGACGCGACGCGCACCCAGGCGGAGTCGGCGTCCGTTTCCGAGGCGCCCGTGCCGCCTGCATGCTGGTGGTCTTGCGTGCGCGTGGCGGGAAAGCGCACCTTGACCCGTCCCATGGCATCGCAATGGACTTCCTCATTGGGCGGCCCCACCACCACGGCGCTTTGCATGGTCACCGGCGGCAGGTCGATGCGCGTGTCGTAGGCCGGCACGATGGGCACGCCCCGCCGCACGGCCGTCAGTTCAATATGCATGCGCAAGGGGCCGTCATCCACCGCCGCCGCCAGCTCGCGCTGCGACAACGATGCGTCATCGCCCAGCCAGCGGTTGCGTGCAAACAGACGCTCCACCCTGGAGGCCAGTTCCCTGGGTAAATTATTCTGCGCCGCCACCTGCAGTGCCGTAACAACAAAGTCTCGTTCGGCCACCGGCAAAGCGTCGATGTCGGGATGCTCAGCCAGGCTGAAGTATTCACCCGGACACAGGTCGCGCACGCTACCTTCAGCATGAAAGCAGTTGCTCTCGTAGTCATGCTGCTGCATGGCCAGCGCACCCAGCTGGCAAAGCGCCTCGTGATCGCCGCCCGCGCGCGGCGGCAGCACGCGGTAGTCATCGAGACTGGCGGCGATAGCGTTGCCATGCATGCCTCGCTGCGCCTGGCCCGTGGCCTCCGCGCTCATGAAGGGACGCGCGCGCGGATGTTCCTCATTCCAGCTATGACGTGTCACTTTGCCAGCTTGCAACTTTCGCACTTCGCTCCATGACGTCAGGGTGTCGCGCTGTTCCGTCGCGCGGTCCGCGTGATAGCGCACGCGGACCGCCAGGTTTTGCTGCAAGCCATCGGGGTGGTTGAACAGCACCAGGACATGGGCCGGCTCGGCATGGGCATCCGTACTCCCCGCCGCGCGAAAAAACCAGGCAATGCCGCTGCGCTTGAGCAGGCGACGCAGGAAGGCAGCATCGGATTCATTGTGTTGCATGACAAATTCACGCTGCGGATACGTTTGCGCCTCGAAGAAGCCTGCAAACTCGTACTGAAAGGCATGCGCCAGCACGGAATTGCTGCGTATCCATTCATCGAGCAGGATCTTGACGATCTCGATATCCGTCAGGCGCCGGAAAACACGCGTATTGCAGCGTTTTTCCATGATGGAAAAAGCATCCGTCAGCACCAACTGGTAGCTGGCTAGCCCACCGTCGCTGTCACCGGCGCTCGCTTGCGTGACAAGGCCGCAGATACTGCGCAACTGGCCCTGGTCGGTAACGATATTGAGCGCGCCTGGCAATGCAATCAAACTGCTCAGCGGCAAATCCGCGTGTATCGAGACGCACAGCACGCGGTACTCGATGCCACCGCAGATGGCCTCGCTGCCGGCGATGCGCTGCGGTATCAATACGCCGGCTGGCACCCTGGGTGACACGCCCAGACGCAAGCGCAATGGCCGATGCTCACCGGAAATCGCGTCGTCGCCCTGCTCCATGCAACGCACTACATCGCTGTCGCCATCCATCACTGTCTCCCTCACGGATACGCGCTAGCATGCCCCTCAAGCCAGCCTGGAATGCTCACAATGCCACGAGATGCAAAGAGAAAACTTGATATTTAGTAAGAACTCATCTCGCCGGTCAGTACCTGCCGCAAGACTTGCCGCTTCGCCGCCAGCGCGGCGTCCGTCAAGCTCCATGCTTCCAGGCGGCGCGCGTAGGCGGGCGTCATCATCCAGCCGAAGACTTCCGCCTTGTCTTCCTCGGGGCCGTAGGCCGCGTACAGGCTGACCATGCCGGGGTGCGGGTGGCCCAGGTTCTGGAAGCCCTTGCCATAGGCCGTGGCGCCGCCCTGGCCGTAGGCCGTGCCGGGCGGGTTCAGGGCCAACCAGGCGGGGTCGCGGTAATAGAAATCGTTGAACAGGCGGTATTCGATGAAATGGTAGTACTCGTGGTGCACGCGCAGCTCCATGCCGGATGGACACATCGCGGCCAGCAGGTTGTCGGCGTAGACGACGCTGTCGATTTCCGGTGCCGGCATGGCCAGGCGGCGCTGGCCGTCCACGCTCAAGTCCTTGACCAGCACGACGTGGCGCAAGTCCGTCCGCGCGAAGACGCCGGCCGGGTAGCGCTCCATGGCCGGCAGTACGATGCTGAGCAGCAAGTTCAGGCCGGCCCGGTCCTGCGCCGAGTCGCCAAACGCCTGCGCCGCGCCGCCGGGCATGGCCAGGGTCCAGGCGGGCGCCAGCTGCAGGGCCGCCAGGCGCGCCGTGGCAATGGCGCGCAGCTGCGCCACGCTGGCATCCTGCGGCGCCACGGGCGCATAGCGCACGTTCCAGTCGCACTCGCTGCGCATGCTGTCTTGCTGGGCAGCACGCTCGAACGCTTCCCTGCCGGCGGCCGCTGGCGTAGCCGTGCCGACGCTGGCACAACCTGCCAGCAGGAACACACCGAGGACGGGGGGCAGGAGACGGCAAGGCGGCATGGCGGCTTTCATCAGGGAAGGATGGCGGCATTGTACTGATGCCAGGCCCCTGCCTGCTAAAATCGCCGCGCCCCCACTCCTTCCAGGCCTGCCATGTCTTCCTGCCTTTCCCTGCTGCGCCGTGCCGCGCTGCTCCCCTTCCTGCTGTACGCCGCCCTGCCCGCCCATGCCGCCAGCGCCGCGCCCGCGCACAAGGTCATCGTCGACATGGATATCGGCGACGACATCGACGACGCCTTCGCCCTGGCCCTGCTGCTGCAAAGCCCGGAAATCGAGATCGTCGGCATCACCACCGACTGGGGCGACACGGCCTTGCGCGTGCGCCTGCTGGAACGCCTGCTGCGCGAAACGGGCCACGCCGACATTCCCGTCGCGCAAGGCATCACGACGCCCAACCCGACGCCCTTCACGCAGGCGCGCTACGCGCAACGGGGCTTGCCGCCGTCACGGCCGCCGCAGGATGCCATCGACTTCATGTTGCGCGAGATCAAGCGCCAGCCCGGCCAGGTCACCATCCTGGCCCTGGGCCCGCTGACGAACATCGGCGCCGCCATCGCGCGCGACCCTGCCGCCTTCGGCAAGGTGAAACAGGTGGTCATGATGGGCGGCTCCGTGCGCGCCGGCTACCGCAAGTCGCAGTACGTGCCGGTACGTCCGGCCGACAGGGAATACAACATCGCTTCCGACGTCAAGGGCGCGCAGTCGCTGTTCGGCTCCGGCGTGCCCATCGTCATGATGCCGCTCGATTCGACGCAGATCCGCCTCGACGAAGTGGAGCGCAACGCCATCTTCGGCCACGGCTCGCCGCTGACGGACGCCGTCGCCCTGCTGTACCACCAGTGGATTGATGCGTATCAACCCTGGTCCAGCAACATGCCGTCGCTGTTCGACGTCGTGCCCGTCACCTGGCTGCTCGACCCGGCCAGCTGTCCCACGACGCCGCTGCGCGTCCAGGTCACGGACGACGGCCTGACGCGCGAAGTGGCGGGCCAGCCCAATGCGCAAGTGTGCCTGGCAGCGGACCAGCCGCGCTTCTTCCAGCTCTTCATGCAGCGCCTGCTGAAATAACTTCAGCGCTGATAATTCTTGAAGAAATTCCAGCTGATGACGGTGGCGTCCGGACCCAGTTCATCGCTGAAGGGCCAGCCGGGAGGGCCGCCGCTCCACGCGTGGTTCATGCCCTCGACCGTGTACTTTTGCGCGATGACGGCGCCGTTGTGCACGTAGGTGTCGATGGAATAGCTGCGGCCGTACGGCACCGTCTGGCGCACGATGCTGTCGGCACGGTAGCGCACGCTGTCATTGTCGAGGCCATCGTCGCCGTAGTCGCTGGTCTGCAGGAACTGCTCGATGGTCTGCTCGCCGTTGATGGGGTTGACGACGATGTCGGACGTGCCGTGGAAGACCATCGTCGGCATCAGGCGGCGCGGCGAGCCGGAGCAGCGCCAGGCATCCTTGCCCCGCACTTTCGGGTCGAAGGAACTGCCGTTGAACAAGGAATCGGCGGCCGTGACCATGCCGATGGCGCCCTTGTACATGCCGCCCGAATGCACCATCACGGCGGCGAACACGTCCGAATAGCAGGCGGCCATGATGGAGGCCATGGCGCCGCCGGCCGAGATGCCCGTGACGTAGACGCGGCTGTCCTGCTCCGCATACTTGCCCTTGACCTTGTTCAGGATGCCCATCAGCACCGCCGGCTCGCCCGTGCCCCGCTCCTGGTTCAGGGGCAGCATGAAATTCCAGCAGCGCATGGGGTTGGCCGTGGCGTTCTGGCGCGGGTAGACGACGATGAAATTCTCGCTGTCGGCCAGCTCGTTATAGCGGCTGACGGCGGCCATGCTGTTCGGCTCGGACCCGCAGCCGTGCAGCATCAGCACGACGGGCAGCGGCGTATTCGGATTGTAATTGCTCGGCAGCCACACCTGGTATTCGCGCGAACCCCACAGGCTCGCGTACAGGCCGAAGTCCCACTGCCCGGCCGATGCCGGCAGCGCGGCCAGCAAGCCGCAGGCGGCGATGCATGCCGTGTACAGGTGACGCCATTGATGAAGCCATGTCTGCTTTTGATTTGCCATGCCAGTCTCCCATGATTGTTATTGACAACGAGAACAGCGACAACGAACCGGCTTGACGCATGTCAAGCCGGTCCTTCCGGCCGGCGACGCCGGACCCGGCGGGTCCGGCCCCGCTAGTCGAGAACCTTAAAACTTGTAGCCGGCCTTGGCGATGATCTGGCGCGGCGGGCCGTAGAAGCCGTCGAGGATGTACAGGGCGGGAATGTTGTAGCCATCCGTGCGGTAGCGCTTGTTGCCCAGGTTGCTGCCGTGCAGGCTGAAGGTCCAGTTCTTCGGCGCTTCCCATACCACGCCAGCCGTCCACATGCTGTAGCCGCCCTGCGCCAGCACTTCGCTCAAGTCCGTCGTCGGATACACCTTGCTGCGGTAGCCGTAGCCGACCATGCTGCGCAGGGCGCCGCCGAACACGTCGCGGTCCGTGCGCGTCAGGTTCAGGCCCACCTGGCGCCGCGGCGTGTTGCTGAACTTTTGCGTATCCGCAATGTTCTTGCCGCCGCTCATGAATTCGTCGTAACTGGCGTTGAGCAGGGCGAGGAAACCGTTGACTTCCCACTGGCGGTTCGGCCGCCACGAAAATTCGAACTCGGCCCCTTTCACGGTGCCCTTGCCCGCATTCGTGAAGTCGCCATAGAAACCGGGCAAGCCGCCCGGCTGCACGTAGCTGGTGAAGACGGACAGCTGGATGTCCTTGTAGCGGTTGTAGAACAGGGCCACGTTGGCGTCGAAGGTATCGTCCGGCGCCGCGTACTTCATGCCCACTTCCAGCGCATCGAGTTTTTCATCCTTGTACGGCCGCGCGGAATCGGGCACCACCAGGTTGTTGGCGCGCACGTTGTAGCCGCCGGACTTGAAGCCGCGCGACAGGTTGCTGTAGAAATTCGTCGTCTTCGATGCTTCGTAGCGCACGGACAACTTCGGCGAGGTATTGCTGACCGACAAGGATTTATCGAAGTCGGCCACCGTCTGGATGGGGCGCGTAAATCCCGCGTCGGCAAAGGCGCGGTTGAGCACGATGGCGCGCTTTTCCTCGCGCGTGTGGCGCAGGCCCGCATTGATGCTCCACGCCTTGCCCACGGGCCAGGTCCAGTCCGTGTACAGCGCCGTGCTGTCCGTCTCCACCGTGCTGACGGCGGCCGTGAACTGGCGCCCCAGGAAATTGTTGTAGATGCCGCCGCCGGCCGTGCCTTCGAAGCGGTACAGGCCGATCACGCCAGCGCCATAGTCGCCGCTGTACGAGGCCTGCAATTCCAGGCTTTTCTGTTCGTCGCGCGAATCGCCGAAGACGTCGGCGATGGGCTGCGGCAAGCCGTCGAAGTCGATGGTCTGCTCGGACGTGCTGCGCCGCTTGGCGCCGATGACTTTCACGGACCAGTCGTTCGACAAGGTGTAGTTGGCCACCAGCGAGCCGCCCCGGTTATGCGTGAAGTTGTTGCCCGGCATGCCGCTCTGGATATCGTAGGCGCTGGTGCTCGGTGGCCGCTTGAGCGGGTCGAAGGCGCTCACGCCCATGCGCTGGAAGCCGCGCACGCCCGATTTGTCGTCCGTGGCGTCCAGGCTCAGCACGACGGTGAGCGGGATGTCCTGCGGGAAGTAGCCGACGGACAGGCGCGCCGCCGTGCTGTCCTGGTCGCTGACCTGTTCGCCGTTGAACGTGTTGCGGCCGAAGCCGTCGCGGTCCAGCTTGGCGGCGGCCAGGCGCGCGCGCCAGGTGCCGTTTTCATTGGCCACGTTGAAGGCGGCCTTGAAGTTGCGCTGATTGTAGTTGCCCAGGCCCACTTCCGCCGAGGCGCCGTTTTCCTTCGCCAGCGGACGCGAAATGTACTTGATGGCGCCGCCGATGGTGTTCTTGCCATACAGGGTGCCTTGCGGGCCGCGCAGCACCTCGATGCGCTGCACGTCGAACACGTCGAGCAGGGCGCCCTGCGGGCGGGCCATGTAGACGTCGTCGAAATAAATGCCCACGCCCGGGTCCACGCCCCAGACGGGGTCGGCCTGGCCCACGCCGCGGATGAAGGCCGTCAACGTGGTATTCGTGCCGCGCGAAGCGTATACGGTCAGGTTCGGCACGCGCTCCTGCAAGTCGGCCAGGTTCTGGATATTCGCCCGTTCCAGCGCCTTGGCGGAAAACGCCGTGACGGCCAGCGGCACGTCCTGCAGCCGCTCTTCGCGGCGGCGGGCGGAAACGGTGACGGTTTCCATGCGCTCCTTCGCGTCGCTGGCCTCGCCGGCGCTCTGGCCGGCGGGGGCGGCAGTCTCCTGCGCCAGCGCATAAGTGGAAAGGCTGAAGGCGCCGGCAACGGCGAGGGCGGCGGGCATTAATTTCAAAGCAAGTTTCATAGCGTCTCCAATGTCAGGCTTGCTGGCCGCCGGGAAAGATGGCCGGATGTCGGAATCACGAGGCGTAACGGTACCCGCGCGCGTCTAGCGAGCACCTGCCCTGCGATATCCGGCTTCCAGCCCCCTGCCCTGCGGCAAGTGGCCTGTTTATTTTGAATGTACGGCGAGGAAGGACTGCAACAAGGTATTCACACGCTGCGCCTGGTCCAGGGGCGTGGCGTGGCGCGAATTCGCGATGACTTCGAATTCGCACTGCTGAAACTGTGCGGCAAAGGCCCGCTTGCTGGCGACGGGCGTGTAATCCTGGTCGGCCGCCATGATGAAAACGGGCATGGCCAGGGCCGGAAAATGCGGGCTGATATCCCAGTGAAAGATGGCGTCCAGCGCGGCCAGGTAGGCGCGCTTGTCCATGCCCGCCATCTGCGCGGCGAAGCGTTCGACGAGCGCCTGCTGGGCCGGCTCGGGAAACAGTTTCCTGCCGATGATGCGGCCCATGGCTTTCAGGCCGAAGGTGGCGATCACCGTGCGGCGCAGCCAGTAGGCGAACAGCAGCGACGCGGGCTTGCTGCCCTGGAACGGTTGCGAGTTGATCAGGCACAAGCTGGCCACCCGTCCGGGGGCGCGGTTGGCCATTTCCAGGCCCACCATGCCGCCCAGGGAAAAGCCGACGATGTGCGCGCGCGCCACGTCGAGCTGGTCCATCAGATTGAAGAGGTCGTTGGCGAAGTCACCGATCTGCCAGTCGCCGCGCGGTGCGGGACTGGCGCCATGGCCGCGCAGGTCGGGCACGATCAAGCGATAGCTGCCGCCGAGGGCGTCGATCTGCGGGCGCCAGTCTGCGCCGCAGGAACCAAGGCCGTGCAACAAGAACACGGGATCGCCCTGTCCCCTGCCCAGGTCGAGGTAATGCAATGGAACATCGGATGTCGTGTGACGCCGCATTCTGTCTCCTTGCTGTTGAACATGCTTTGTGTTCAGGTGCAGGAATATGTTTTCCTGCTGTTGGAAAACATAATACGGAATCCGAATTCCGATTTCAAGTTAAATCGCTAAATATCTGAAGTCAGGTAATTTAAAGCAACACGCACCAGTTCATCCTCGAGCGCGGCGCCCGACAAAAAGGACAGCGAGCCGGACAACACGTGCTGGTTCAGGATGCCCAGCAGCACGGGCGGCACCACCATCATGGCTTGCGTGGGGTTCGGGTGGCGGATGCTGGCCGACTTGCTGGCCAGTACGGCCACCGTGCGCTGCGAGATCAGGTGATTGATCTGGTGCACCTTGTCGCGGAATTGCGCGTCCTGCGAACAGCGCGTGATCAGGGCCCGCAGCACGCCGCGCCGGCCCGTGTTGACGGCCACGAACATGGCCACCATGGCGCGGATGAACTCCTCCAGGCTGCGCCCTTCCCACTGGCGCAGCTCCGTCAGGGTCTCGACCTTGTCCACCATGTCGGAAAAAAAGCGCTGCAGCAGCAAGCGGCTCAGGGTGTCCTTGTCGCCCAGCAGGCGGTAGAACGTGCCCACGGAGGTTTCCGCCAGCTTGGCCAGGTCGGCCACGCCGATTTCATCGAAACGGTTTTCCGCCAGCAACTGTTCGCCCACCAGCAGCAGGCGCTCGAAGGCCTGCTTGCTGCGCGCCTGGGTGGGCTCCGGGGGAACGATCATCTGCGGGAAGGGCATCGGGAAGGAAGGCATGCGGCGTCGGCGTCTCTCGATAGTGGAACCAAGGTTCCGTTATGGGTGCCCGTATTGTAACGCGAGAGACGGCCGATGGGGAGCATTCAGCCGCGCGGCCTGCCCTGCCATTCCATGTAGACGTCGGCGCGCTGGTAATGGGCGTCGCCCGCGGGCCGCGCCGCGTGCGTAAAACCGCTGCTGGCATACAGGCCGATGGCGGGCGCCAGCTTGCTGTTCGATTCCAGGAACAGCAGCGGCGCGCCGCTGGCCTCGAAGGCGTCGAAGGCCCGCTCGATCAGGCGCCGCGCGATGCCCAGGCCCTGGCATTGCGGCGTGACGGCCATCTTCGACAGCTCGATGCTGCCGTCGCCGGAGCGGATCAGCGCGCACGTGCCGACGATGCGGCCATCGAGGCGCGCGAGGAAGATCTGCCCGCCGCCGTCCAGGATCGAGCCTTGCGGGTCGGACAGCACCTGGTCGTCCAGCGCCTCGACATAAAAGTAGCGCTCCAGCCAGGCGATGTTCAGGCGCTTGAAGTCGGCCGCGTACTGCGGCGCATAGTCGATGATCTCCACGGCGGCACGCTCCCGCTGGCGCCGGCAGCCGGCGATGGTCTCGCCGAAACCCTGCGCCTGCAGGCGCGCTTCGGCCCGCTCCAGCAGCGCCATGAACTGGGGCGTGCCTTGCGCAAATGCCACGTCGACGGCGGCGCGCACATCGCCCCACAGGGGCGCCATGCTCTCCAGCAATTGCCGGCCCGCGTCGGACAGCGCCAGCAGGCGCCGCCGCTCATCCTTGGCATCCGGCATTTCCGCCACGACGCCCGCGTCGAGCAGCTTGCGCCCCAGCTGCACCACCACGGGATGCGTCTGCCCGATCTGCGCGGCCAGCGCCGTGATGGACGTGGGGCCGTTGTCACGCAACAGCAGCAACAGGGGAAAACAGCGCGAGCTGAGCTCGACGCCGGCCGCCAGGTAGCTGGCATCGACGCCCGCATACAGTTGATCGGACAGGCGGCGCAGGCGGCTGCCCAGCATCAGGGAACCATAGGTTTGCAGGGTGGAAGACATGTTGGGCAGGATATGCGTAAGTAGTTACGTATACCCTAACGCAAACGGGCTTTCCAGGTCAAGCGCAGCGTGCGTTACTCCCCATCCTCCGCCAGCGCCGCCTCCAGCCTGGCCTGGAATACCGCCCCGGCCAGCTCGCCCAGGGCCGGCCACACCTGCGTCAGCCAGCGCCGGCCCGCCTCGCTCGGCTCCACGTAAGGGTCGCTGCGCGTGGCGCAGGCCAGGCCGATGGCGATGAGCTGCCCCGCATTGTCCAGGCCGCCCCCGACCATGGCATCGATGGGCAAGACGATCAGTTCGGCGGTCAGATGGGGACGCAGCAGGCAGGCGGGCGCGATGATGGCGAACGACGCTTCCACGTAACTCCAGCAGTTGGTGGGCCAGTGGGCGTTTTTCACATTTTCCAGGAAGACAGCATCACTGAGCGTTTCCGGATGCTCTTGCGCCTGCGCATAGAAGGCGGCCAGGGCGACGAGTTGTGGCGGGGAAGTCCAGGCGGGCATCGATCTTGATCCAGGTAGAACCGCACTGGGCTGGCGGCGATGGCGGACTGTAACATGCTCAAGGAACACGCTGAAACACCCATGGCCGGGCATAATCATGGCCGCCGCCACTCTCGCCAGTCACAGCCATGCCAACAGCCTTTGAACTCTGGAAAACCGAACTTTTAATTGTGGGCAACATCGTCCAGGATGGCGATACCGCCACGCCACCCGATGAAGCGCAGCGGCGCTTCCAGCGCTACTGCGCCATGCTCGATGCACTGACGGGCACGGAAGGTGCGCAGTACGCGCTGGCCATTGTGCAATCCGTGCAGGCCGAGCACGACTACGGCGCCTACCAGACGGCCAGGCGCGCCGCCTGGCGCTTCGGCGAACAAGCGTATTGCGCGGCCCTGCTGCAGGAACTGCCGCGCCTGATCAATACCTTGCCCGACTGGGCCGGCGACTTTCTCGTCGGCATCACCAATGGCGCCGGCACGCCCCACGCCCCGGCCATCACCTGCTTCAACATCCTGCTGGCCGCCGCGCCGCCGGCGGAGCAGGCGCTGATCGCCGCCTTCATCGCCGCGGAGGAAGAGGATGGCTGGTTCGCGCATTGCCCCGGCGTGCTGGGCGCCGGCCAGGGCTGACGGCTTAAGCGGCGCTGCGGCGCTTGAACACCACCGTGGCGCGCGGCTGGGCGTCGCGCTCCAGGTGATACGTGAGCGTCGTGCCATCGGCGCTGACGCTGATGGTCCACACATTCGTGGCGGCCCCCTTCACCAGCCTGGCCGTGTAGTCGTCTGCCAGGAACGATTGCGACAAGGCCGATCCCGTGGTGCTGGCCATGCCGCCATACATGGTCACGGCGTCGGGCGTGCCGTCCGCATGGCGGTGGTCATGCTGCAAGGCCAGGCCCGTCGGCGTGCGGCTGATGATCCAGGTGCGCGACTTGTCCTCGCCCACCTGGAACGGCACCTTGATTTGCCTGTCGCTGCAGGCGGCAAAATCGGCCTGCAGGCGCTTGCCGGCGAAGTCATGCTGGGGATCCTTCGGGTAGACCAGCACGCCGTCAAACTGCTGGCCGCACAGGCTTCTCAGGGTTGCGAAGAATTGATCGCGCGCATCCTGCGCTTGCGCAGCGGCCGGCAGCAAGCCCAGCAAGGAAGCGAAGGCAGCGGTGGTGAGGAATGATTTCATGGGGATCCTATCGGGAAAATACGCAATGCCGGGCACGCAGCCAAGGCCGCCATGGTAGCGGGAACGGCAGCGCTTTAGCAATTCATTACAAATTTCAATATGCTAATATCTGGCCCGCCTTGGCCCTGCCTGGCGCCCTGCATCTCCATTCAGTCGAGGACGCTCCATGTCTGTCTACGCCATCACCATCCCCTGCTTTGCACAAATGCTGCAGTCCTTGATGACGCTATTAAGCAAGGGCGACGAGCGCGCCCGGGCACTGGGCTTCGCTCCGCAAAACCTGCTCGACGCGCGGCTGGCGCCGGACATGCACACCCTGGCCAGGCAAGTGGAATTGAGCCGCACCCAGGCGCAGGAAGCCGTCTGCCGGCTGACGCGGCAAGCGCTGCCCATGCCCGCTACGCCCGCGGACATGGCAGCCGCCAGGGCGCCGGTCAACGATACCCTGCTCATCCTGGCCGCCGCCGACCGCAGCCTGATCGACGCCAGCGCGCAGCAGCCCGTGCCGGTCCCCCTGGCCGATGGTCTGACCTTCGACATGACGGGCCACGCTGCAGTTCTCTTTCACCTGGTGACGGCGTACAACATCCTGCGCCACAACGGCGTGCCGCTCGGCAAGGCGGAATACGTGCAGCATATGTTTGCCTACGCGCGCCCGGGCTGACGGCGCATCCTGTTCCACCCCCACCTCATTCACATTGGAAAGAACCATGCTGTTATCCCTCGACGATCCCCTCTGGCCCACCCTGGAAGGCGGCTACCGCCTGCCTTACGATGCTGCCGAGGCCCTCAAGGCCATGCAGGCGGGCGACGACGTCTGGCATGAGCTGTGGGAAGAGTTGCACCACCAGGGCGACGTGGGCGTCGCCTCGTATGCGGCCGTGCCCCAGCTCGTCCACCTGCTGGGGAGCGCCGCGTCGCGCGAGGAGGATTTCTATGCGCTCATCGCCCTGATCGAACTGGAGCGCCACCGCCCCCACAATCCGCCGCTGCCGGACTGGCTGGCCGACAGCTACCGCGATGCCTGGGCGCAGCTGCCCGCCATCGCCGCGCGCGACCTGCAAGGCCAGCTGGACCCCGTCATGCTGGAATCCGTGTTCGCCGTGCTGGCCCTGGCCAAGGGCAACTTGCGCCTGGGCGCCCTGCTGCTGCAGATGGACTCGTCCGAAGCGGACGAGTGGCTGGAAGAGCGTCTCGGCTGGAGCGAAGTCTACGGCGCAGACGCGTAGGAGCTAAAAACGCTCGTCGCGCAGCGCCGGCATCACCAGCTCGCGCACGAACGAGGCATTCGACAGGTTCAGCAGCATGCGCACGACGGCGAGCACGTCATGCACGGGAATCAGCTCGCCCTCGCCCCGCGCGCTAGCGTCCGCCAGCGGCACGGACAGGCCATCGCAGGTATTCAGATAACCGAGCTGCAGCGCCGTCACGGCCAGCCCCTGTGCGCGGAAACCCTCGCGCAAGGCGTCGGCGATGCCGTTCAGGGCGAATTTCGACGCGCTGAACGTCACTTCCGGGCGCCCGCTCTGGCGCAGGCCGGACGTGGACCCCGTGAGTATCAGCTGCGGCTTGCTGCTGGCCAGCAAGCGGGGCACCAGGCGCTTGAGCAGCAAGATCGTCGCCGTAATATTCGTATTGACCATGTCGACGACAGTCTCGTCCCCATCGCCGAGGAAAGCGTAGTCGTCGCTGAAGGCCTTTTCTTCCCATACGCCCAGGTTGTAGATCACCGCGTCCAGCACGGCGGGCGCTGCGCGCGCAATGCGTTCGACGGCCTCGGCGGGCGCTGCCAGGTCTGCCGCGATCCATTGCAGCTGCGTGTCTGGGCCGGCGGGCAAGTCGGCAGGCTGATGGCGCGATACGCCGATGACGGCATGCCCGTCAGCGAGCAAGCCGTCCACCAGCGCGCGCCCCAGGCCCCGGCTGGCGCCCACGATCATGATGTGCATGCAGTGTCCTTTCCAATGAAGTCAACGCCGATGATAGCGGCGTTGTATTAAGCACAGCTGAGGCGGCTCCCCATTCCCCCGCGTTTACTCACGGGGCGGAAATGCGTATGCTAGGTCTGGCAATCTCCGATAACACACAAGAACGAGACACATGCCTACCTCCACCACCGCCGCAAGCAACGCTGCAAGCCGTCCCCTCACCCAACAAGACTACAAGACCCTGTCGCTGGCCGCCTTGGGCGGCGCGCTGGAGTTCTACGATTTCATCATCTTCGTCTTCTTTGCCAACGCCATCGGCCAGTTGTTCTTCCCGCCGGAAATGCCGGAATGGCTGCGTTTGCTGCAAACCTTCGGCATCTTCGCGGCAGGCTACGTCGTGCGCCCGCTGGGCGGCATCGTCATGGCCCACTTCGGTGATTTGCTGGGCCGCAAGCGCATGTTTACTCTCTCCATCCTGATGATGGCCGTGCCGACCCTGCTGATCGGCCTGCTGCCGACCTATGCCACCATCGGCCTGGCCGCCCCGCTGCTGTTGCTGCTGATGCGTATCTTCCAGGGCGCGGCCGTGGGCGGCGAAGTGCCGGGCGCCTGGGTGTTCGTGTCGGAACACGTGCCCAGCCGTTTCACGGGCTTTGCCTGCGGCGTGCTGACGGCGGGCCTGACGGTCGGCATCCTGCTGGGCTCGCTCGTGGCGACGGGCTTGAACACCGTCTACACACCGGCAGAAATCACCGACGGCGCCTGGCGCTATCCGTTCCTGCTGGGCGGCATCTTCGGCTTCGGCGCCATGTATCTGCGCCGCTGGCTGCATGAAACGCCCGTGTTTGCAGAAATGCAGCAGCGCAAGGCGCTGGCCACGGAAATGCCCTTGAAATCCGTGCTGCGCAGCCACCGCGGCGCCGTCGTCGTCTCCATGCTGCTCACATGGATGCTGTCGGCCGGCATCGTCGTCGTCATCCTGATGACGCCTGCCCTGCTGCAAAAGATCCACCACATCGCCCCGCGCACCACCCTGGTGGCCAATACCGTGGCGACCCTGTGCCTGGCCTTCGGCTGCATCATCGCCGGCATGCTGGCCGACCGCCTGGGCGGCAAGCGCGTGATCTTCGTCGGCTCCGTGCTGCTGGCCATTTCCACGTACATCTTCTACACCACCATCGGCAGCCGCCCCGACCTGCTGCTGCCCCTGTATGCGATGACGGGCCTGTTCGTCGGCGTCGTCGGCGCCGTGCCCTACGTGCTGGTGCAGGCCTTCCCGGCCCAGGTGCGCTTCTCGGGACTGTCGTTTTCCTACAACTTGTCGTACGCGATTTTCGGTGGCCTGACGCCCGTGGTCGTGACCCTGATGCTGAAAAACAACGTGCTGGGCCCCGCCTACTACGTGATCGGCGTGTGCGCGATCGGCATGCTGACGGCCCTGTTCATCAAGGACCAGCGGCAGACGGTGGGACGCTAGACGCTCTGCCATCGATCAAAGCCACCTCCGGGTGGCTTTTTTTTCGTCCCGATTGTCGCGCTGCACCAAAATCTGAAAAGACGTTTCATATCGCGGAATCCGCATGGACAATGGCCCACTCCGCCACTCTCACTTTTTGAAAACTCATTCCACATCCTGAAAAATCATAATTAACCCATTGAAAAACAAGGAGTTAATTTAAGTTATATGTCTTATATAAGACTTGAAGATCGGCGCGAATCAGCCTACTATTTAGTCATGCAGTTTGCTTCGACAAGACGTTGTGGCGCACTCGGCGATTTTCTCAAACATAGCTTTTCTTTTTAGGAGATTCACATGTCCCAATACCAAGACGACATCAAAGCTGTTGCCGGTTTGAAAGAGCAACAAGGCAGCGCCTGGAACGCCATCAATCCCGAGTCCGCCGCCCGCATGCGCGCCCAGAACAAGTTCAAGACCGGCCTGGACATCGCCCGCTACACGGCGAAGATCATGCGCAACGACATGGCCGCCTACGATGCGGACCCATCGAAGTACACCCAGTCGCTCGGTTGCTGGCACGGTTTCATCGGCCAGCAGAAGATGATCTCCATCAAGAAGCATTTCAACAGCACCGACCGCCGCTACCTCTACCTGTCCGGCTGGATGGTCGCCGCCCTGCGTTCCGAGTTCGGCCCGCTGCCGGACCAGTCCATGCATGAGAAAACCGCCGTCTCGGCCTTGATCAAAGAGCTGTACACCTTCCTGCGCCAGGCCGATGCCCGCGAACTGGGCGGCCTGTTCCGCCAGCTGGATGCAGCACAAGGTGCTGACAAGCAAGCCATCCAGGCCAAGATCGACGGCCACGTCACCCACGTCGTGCCCATCATCGCCGACATCGACGCCGGTTTCGGCAATGCGGAAGCGACCTACCTGCTGGCGAAACAGTTCATCGAAGCGGGCGCCTGCTGCATCCAGATCGAAAACCAGGTGTCCGACGAGAAGCAATGCGGCCACCAGGACGGCAAAGTGACGGTGCCGCACGAAGACTTCCTGGCCAAGATCCGCGCCATCCGCTACGCCTTCCTGGAACTGGGCGTGGACGACGGCATCATCGTTGCCCGCACCGATTCGCTGGGCGCCGGCCTGACCAAGCAGATCGCCGTCACCAACGCACCAGGCGACCTGGGCGACCAATACAACTCCTTCCTCGACTGCGAAGAAGTGTCGGCCGACGCCCTGGGCAATGGCGACGTCATCATCAAGCGCGAAGGCAAGCTGCTGCGTCCGAAACGCCTGCCGAGCAACCTGTTCCAGTTCCGCGCCGGTTCCGGCGAAGAGCGTTGCGTGCTCGACTGCATCACCTCCTTGCAAAACGGCGCCGACCTGCTGTGGATCGAAACGGAAAAACCGCATATCGCGCAAATCGGCGGCATGGTCAGCGAAATCCGCAAGGTCATCCCGAACGCCAAGCTGGTGTACAACAACAGCCCCTCGTTCAACTGGACCCTGAACTTCCGCCAGCAGGTCTACGACGCGATGAAAGCGGCCGGCAAGGACGTGTCCGCCTACGAGCGCAGCCAGCTGATGAGCGTGGAATACGACCAGACGGAACTGGCCGCGACGGCCGACGAGAAGATCCGCACCTTCCAGGCCGACTCGGCCCGTGAAGCGGGCATCTTCCACCACCTGATCACCCTGCCGACCTACCACACGGCAGCCTTGTCGACGGACAACCTGGCCAAGGAATACTTCGGCGATCAGGGCATGCTGGGCTACGTAGCCGGCGTGCAGCGCAAGGAAATCCGCCAGGGCATCGCCTGCGTGAAACATCAAAACATGTCCGGCTCGGACATCGGCGACGACCACAAGGATTACTTCAGCGGCGAAGCGGCGCTGAAGGCGGCCGGCAAGGACAACACCATGAACCAGTTCTGAGCCCTGGGCTTGACGGTTGAGTAAAAAACCCGCTTCGGCGGGTTTTTTTGCGTCTGCGCAATGGATGGCAGCGCCCGGGCCGGCGCTTTTCCCGCATGGCCATCGCAGCGGTTTTCTGTCGGACAGGCAACTTTCAGGTGTGATAATCTATTTCCACCCGTGGCTGCCCCGCGCAGCGACGGCCTGCCCGGCAGGCACATATCCACGCTATCGTGGCGCCTCGCATGGCATTCATTTCTTCTGGAGGTATAGCGTGCCTGATGTAACCGCCTTGCTGATGTTCGGACTCGTGGCCCTGGGCATGGCGCTCACGCCCGGCCCCAACATGGTCTACCTGATTTCCCGCTCCATCAGCCAGGGCCGGCGCGCCGGCTTCATTTCCCTGGGCGGCGTGGCCCTGGGCTTCGTCTTCTACATGCTGTGCGCCGCGTTCGGCATCACGGCCTTCGTCTTCGCCGTGCCCTACGCCTACGACGTGCTGCGCTTTGGCGGTGCCGCCTATCTGCTGTACCTGGCCTGGCAGGCGCTGAAACCGGGCGGGCGCTCGGCCTTTGCCGTGCGCGACCTGCCCGCCGACGGACCGCGCAAGCTGTTTCTCATGGGTTTGATCACCAACCTGGCCAACCCGAAGATCGCCGTCATGTATTTGTCGCTGCTGCCGCAATTCATCACGCCAGGGCATGGCAGCGTGCTGGCGCAATCGGTGGCGCTGGGAACGGTGCAGATCGCCGTCAGCGTGGCCGTCAATGCGGTAATTGCCATGCTGGCCGGGTCGATCGCGGGCTACCTGGCGGGCCGCCCCCGCTGGGTGCTGCTGCAGCGCTGGATGATGGGCGGCGTGCTGACGGGCCTGGCAGTGAAGATGGCCTGGGAAGGACGCAAGTAGCGTTTCCCGCCCGCCGGGGCAGCGAGCGGCGGCCTGCCGGCGGGCGTCGCCCGCCATGCCGCGGCATGGCGGGAGTGCCTGCGCCATGTTGCAATGCAGCACTATTCCTGCGGTTATAATCTTCCGCCACATGCCTGGACACAGCATGTTCCCTCACATGAAGTCGAACTACAATTAAAGGAATCTTCGTGCATCGTTCACTGATCAGCGCCGCCTGCTGCGCCCTATTCGCCCTGTCTTCCCCCTCGCTGTACGCCCAGCAAGCCGCCCAGCCTGCCGCGCCCGTCTCGGGCATCGACCTGAAAACCCTGGACCCGGCAGTCAGCCCGAAGGAAGACTTCTACGGCTACGTCAACGGCGTCTGGACCCGCAATACCGAAATCCCGGCCGACAAATCCGTCTGGGGCACCTACATCGAACTGCGCGAAATCGCGCAAGGCCAGCTGCGCGGCTTGATCGACGCCACCCTGAAAAACCCGGGCAAGCCTGGCAGCGAAGCGCACAAGATCGCCGACCTGTACACGAGCTTCATGGATGAGAAGGCACGCAATGCGGCCGGCTTCAAGCCCGTCAAAGCGGACCTGGCCCGCGTCGCCGCGCTCAAGGACAAGAAGGACTTGCCGGCCCTGTTCGCCTACCTGCAAGGCAATGGCATCGCCACGCCGTTTGCCGCCTATATAGCACCCGATGCGCAAGATCCCGAGCGCTACACGATCAACATCAGCCAATCCGGCCTGGGCTTGCCTGACCGCGACTACTACCTGAAGGACGACGACGCCAAGCTGCAAGCCGTGCGCGCCAAGTACCTGCAGCATATCGAGACCATGCTGGCCATGAGCGGCGACAAGAAGGCTGCCGAGCACGCGGCGCAGATCCTCGACGTCGAGACGCGCCTGGCCGCCGTGCAATGGACGCGCGTGCAGATGCGCGACCCCGTCAAATCGTACAACCGCGTCGCCTTCGACCAGTTCGCCGCCATGGCGCCTGCATTTGACTGGAAAGCCTACTTTGCCGCCGCAGGCATGGCCAAGAAGGAAAGCTCGGCTGTCGTGCGCCAGCCCAGCTTCATGACAGGCTTCTCCGAGACCGTGGCCGCCGTGCCGCTGGAATCGTGGAAGAGCTACCTGAACTGGCGAGTCATCGAAAGCTATGCCTCCTACCTCGACAGCGCCACCGTCAAGGAACGCTTCGCCTTCGAAGGCACGGTGCTGCGCGGCGTGCCGCAAAGCGAACCGCAGTGGCAGCTGGCCCTGCGCTTCACGGACAGCGCCCTGGCCGATGCCGTCGGCAAGCGCTACGTGGAAATGTATTTGCCGCCAGAAACCAAGCCGCGCGTGATGGCCATGTTCGACAACTTCGTCGCCTCGTTCAAGGATGGCATCGAGCAGCTGGACTGGATGGGCCCGGAAACCAAGAAGGAAGCCCAGCTCAAGCTGGCCGCCCTGAAGCCGAAGATTGCCTACCCGGACAAATGGCGCGATTACAGCAGCATGAAGACCCTGCCGCATGACCTGGTCGCCAACGTGCGCGCGTCGCGCGAGTGGAGCCGCCAGCAAAACCTGGCCAAGCTGGGCAAACCGGTCGACCGCGACGAATGGTCGATGACGCCGCAAACCGTCAACGCCAGCTACAGCCCGGCGCTCAACGCCATCACCATCCCGGCCGCCATCCTGCAGCCGCCGTTCTTCAACGTGAAGGCGGAAGACGCCGTCAACTACGGCTTGCTGGGCATCACCTTCGGCCATGAAATCAGCCACGCCTTCGACGACTCGGGCAGCCAGTACGACGCCAAGGGCCGTTTGCGCAACTGGTGGACGGCGGAAGACCGCGCCGCCTTCAAGACCCTGGCCGCCGGCCTCGTCAAGCAATACGGCGCCTACAGCCCCGTGCCCGGCTACCACATCAATGGCGAGCTGACCCTGGGGGAAAACATCGGCGACAATTCCGGCCTGTCGATCACCTACAAGGCCTACCAGCGTTCGCTGCACGGCAAGCCATCGCCCGTGCTCGACGGCCTGACGGGCGAACAGCGCCTGTACATCGGCTTCGCCCAGAAATGGCGCGCCAAGCTGCGCCCGGAAGCGGCCATCGCGCAAATCAAGAGCGACCCGCACTCGCCAGGCGAATTCCGCGCCAAGGGCACCGTGATGAACCAGCCGGGATTCTACGAGGCGTTTGACATCAAGCCAGGCGACAAGATGTATCTGGCGCCGGAGCAGCGCGTAATCATGTGGTAAATCTCAAGGCAGGATGAATCGGCTGTGATTCATTTCCCGTCTTCGATTGAAAAAGCCCGCTTTTTGCGGGCTTTTTGGCGAGAGGGGTTCCTATCGTCCGCTGGAGGCCGCAACATCAACGGGTTCCGACTTCGAAAACTTAGCTGTGCCCTCTTAGCTGCGCCCTTAAACATGCCCCTCGCATGACCAAACCCGAATATCTCTAAATGGGAGCAGCCTCTCCATAACTTGAAAACAATGTTTGGTTGATGAACTTCTGACAGAGGCTTACTTGGTTATTCAGCTCTAACTGACCGGGCTTCTGCAGTGTTCAATGCATCTGCCAGTGTCCAAATGGCGGACATGACCCCGGCCCTTACTGAGGGCGGCTGGTAAAGACAATATGATGAACCAGTTCTGAACCTTTGGCTTGACTGTAGAGTGAGAAAGCCCGCTTCGGCGGGCTTTTTTCGTTAAACGAACGGCAATCTCGCTTGCTTAAGGATGCTCATGCTTCATAGACATACCGCGAATCGATAGCGCCGATACTGACGGCAATTGATATCGCTCTGCCCGGCCATGCTGGCATTCCTGTAATTAAATTCGTAAAGTGATTGAAGACTGTCATTCATCCTACCCGACAGTGTTACTTCACCGCTGCATTGCAGCCACTTCCTGCATTTCTCTATTTGCCGATGGCAAAGCGTTAAAAAATTCTTGATCATTTATTTCTCCGCAAAGTTTGATCTGGCGCAGCCGAAGATTCGATGGAGGGCGGGGATTGCTTGCAGCATGTATTGGGCCGCTATGGCCGGCTGGAAGCCGGCTTCCATTATCCAGTGCTCCGCTTTCTGCTGCCGGGTTTACGCAAGCGGCTGGCTGAAAATTGGCCGCGCCGGAAAGTGTTCAGAAATTTCCCCGTAACTTCACGTGAAATATCGGCTTGACCGCCCTTGATTGGATTTCATCCTTCAAGATATGATGACAAAAAAATTGATTTTAAGAAACTTACACAACTCACCGATATTTTGCTCCCGCACTTCAAAAGCTAAAGCGAAATATTTTTACAACCGAGCGCGAGACGCTCAATAAGAAACGCTTAATACAAAGGATTTTGAAGCATGGCAAATGAATTAGACGAAGTAACTGGCCCGATAAACGAGCAGGGGCGCGACATCAACGTCATCAGCAAGCAGATTCCCGTCCAAGTCGGCACCGGGTCGCTCATATTTGAAATCGCCCTGTGGGCGGTCCTTCCGCTGATCGGCGGCTTGGCGCTGCTAACCGGTGCATTGCCGCAAACGTACGGCTTGGCACTCCTGGTGCTGGGGGCACTGCCAGGCCTGGTCTTCCTGTTCATGAAGATCTCCGCCCTGGCGTATCTGCGCAAGCTGCAGCAGAAAATCCAGGCCGATGCGTCACAGATCGACAATTACCTGGAACAGCGCGTCGTGGTCCTGAACAACGTGGTTGGCCTGGTCGCAAAAGCGATCGACCTCGACAAGGACGTGATGAAGTCGGTAGCGGCTTACCGGAGCGGACAGAACGCCGATGCCGAACGCAATCAGGCATCGCAGAAAATCGACGGGATTTTTTCCCGCATCAGCATGGCGTGCGAAGCCTACCCGGATCTGAAGGCACAAGCCGTCATCGCCGATGCCATGCGCCAGAACAGTTATCTGCAAAAGGAAGTAACCGCCGCGCGCACGCTGTATAACGATACCGTCGGCATGTGGAACCAGGACGTCTTTGCCTGGCCGACCAAGCAGATCGTAGCGGCGCGGCAAGGTTATACCACGCGCATTCCTTTCACCGCCTCCGCCGAAACCAAGGCTGCCGCCCGGAGCGTCTTCTTTTGATCAACGACGTCCATGAACCATTGGTGCAGTATTCTCTCCATTTCAAAAATGCTCACGCCAGCAATACGTCGGACTTTTTCGAAGACCTCGTGCGCCAGTCCGGCGTGGACGAGAACGCCAACATCGCGACGGTGCAGGAACTACGCGTGCTCGAAAAGCAGGCTGCGGGCGCCGGTTCCAGCAACAAATGGTGGCGTATCCTGCGCGGCGCCAGCATCGTGGCCGCGCTACTGGCGGCACTCTATCTCTACGCCTATTACGCATGGCCATGGCTCATGGTCCCAGCGATTGCGCTTGCCATTGCGATTCATACGCTCAACCGCATCATCAACGATTCCGACGCACAATTAAAGCGGCTGCAGGAAGCCTGCGACGCGAAGCGTGCCGTGGCCTGGGGCCAGATGGTGCCGCTGAACCGCCTGTACGACTGGGACATCATGGCAAAGCTGATGCAGCAGACAGTGCCTCGCATCGCATTCGACCCGTATTTCAGCAATGGCCGCATGGAAGAGCTGCGCAAGAGTTTTGGCTGGTTTGGCAATCTAGGTGACGACCACTCGATCGTGTTCTCGCACAGCGGCGTACTGAACGGCAACCCGTTCATTCTTGCACGCACCTTGTCCCACTCGATGGGCACCAAGAAATACGATGGCTCGCTGGCTATCAGCTGGACGGAACAGTACCGCAATTCGCAAGGCAAATTGGAAACCAGAACCCGCCACGAAACCCTGCGGGCATCGATCGAGCGTCCGATGCCCGAGTACGAGAACCAGACGTTTATCGTCTACGGCAACGAAGCGGCGCCGGATCTCGTGTTCAGCCGCCACCCGTCAAAACTCTCCAGCCTGGAGGACGGCTTTTTCGACAAATGGCGGAAGAATCGCGCCATCAAGAAGCTGGAAGAAAAGTCCCGCGATGTCGACGAGGGGCATACTTTTACGGTGATGGCCAACCGCGAATTCGACGCCTTGTTCGATGCCACGGACCGCAACCATGAAGTACAGTTCCGGCTATTGTTCACGCCATTGGCGCAACAGGAAATGCTCAAGCTGCTCAAGGATAATCAAACAGGTTTTGGCGACACGTTCGTATTCGAAAAAACCCGCATGATCAACGTGCTGGAATCGGGACATATGCGCGCGACCGACATCAGCGGCGCCCCGGAGAAATTCTTTGCCTACGAACTCGCCCAGGCCCGCCTGTTTTTCAACGCCTATCACAACGATTTCTTCAAGTCGTTCTACTTTGGGATCGCCCCGCTGCTTGCCATCCCCTTGTACCAACAGCATCGGCCGCATTCGGACATCTATCAAGACACGTATTCGCACAAACCTTGTTTCTGGGAGCATGAAGCGATTGCCAATTACCACGGCGAGGCGACGTTCGAGCATCCCGAGTGCGTCACGCGAAGTATCCTGAAGACATCCATGCAGCAGCAAGCCGACGGATCGCAGAAAGTACATGTAACGGCCAGCGGCTTCCGCAGCGTCGCGCGCACCCAGTACGTCTCGGTGAGAGGCGGAGATGGCCGCTCCCATCAGGTTCCAGTGCATTGGGACGAGTACTTCGAGGTCGAAAATAGCGCCAACATGCTGGTAAAGGAAACGGCCTCGCCAGGCAACACCGCCACGGATGATGCCGTGTTACCGCCGGCGTTTTCACAGCGTGGCATCGATGCCGAGAGAACCGTGCTTCGCCGGTCGATTGTTTCGGCGGTTTTGGCGGGTTAGGGCGACTTTGCGGATTGCAGTGGCAAAAGTTGGCCGCTGCAGTATGAAATCACAAAGGACGCAGAGGACGCAGCAAAGGACGCAGGATCAGGTCTGCCATTTGGACACGAACTGATACGCTAGGCGTTGTAGAAGCATGCTCAGTCGCAAAGCTGATCAGAACCACGAACGCACGGGGCTATCGTGCAGCGGCGGCAGTTGGTCGATTCGAAGCGCACTGCCCTGCGCCTGAAGAACGAAGTGCGTCTCTCCGCGTATAGACGAAAAAAGAAAAAGCTACCCTCGGGTAGCTTTTTCTTTTTTCGAGAGGGGGATTCCCATCCTGAACCTGCTCCCTCACTACGTCCAGCTTTGCGCGAACTGGTTATCGTCATACCCCCAAAAATACCCGCATAGACACTGCAAACTTCAAATTCGCAAGTGTCGAAACGTTAAAAGAGCATGTAGCGGCAGGCAGAGGAGACCTCAAAAAAAATCCTGTCTTGAGTGTCGGATGCACAAGAAAAAACGAGAACCTACTGAGAAACTTTGCACAAAGGAAAAACAATGTATACTAAACAACACTAATAATAACGTTAAGAGTGAAAAATGATTGAATACGCTTTCACCAGAAAAAACCTGACGTCAACAATTCTGTATAAGGATATAGCGTCAACAATCAGTCTTCAGGACAAACAAAATAGACGAGTATTAGGTGAGAATGCCATGTCGAAAATCGCAGACAACACCATCTTTAAGTCCCCCCTAAAAAGTATGCTTGTGGCTGGAAAAGCCGCGTATCGATTTGAGCAACTGGAGTCAGAATTAGTAAGTCGATTGATTTCAAAAAATATACGAGCGAACTATCGAATTCGACCTGAAAATCGTCACTCCATAATAAATAATACGCTAACCTTCTTAAAAGAAGGGTCTCCCTATCACCTTTACAGATTTGATGTGCAGAATTTTTTTGAGGAAATTTCCACGAAAGACATAATAAAAAAACTTTTGAGTGACGGAAGATGTCCGCGTCACACCATCGTTTTGCTCAATGATTTTTTTAACGCCTTGAATGCGCAGAAGATTGCTGGATTACCACGAGGCATCGGACTTAGTTCTACACTTGCTGAATTTGTTCTTTTGGAGTTTGATAATTTTTTTAAGACGAGGCCAGGTATTTTCTACTTTGCGCGTTTCGTCGACGACATTCTCATTATCACCTCTCCGAATCAGAATCAAACCAACTTAAATAGTCTTGTAGATCAGAAGCTAGCCCCCCTAAAAGCACATAAAATTGGAAGCAAGGCGGCAGCAATTCATATAGGAAAAATTAGTCAAGAAAGTAAGGTCGAAGAATTTTTTGATTATTTAGGATACAAATTCAAGATATACGGAAAACCCTCTTCCACAGACGAAGTTATGGGAGTCATGCGTAGAAAGATTGATGTAGAAATTTCGCCCAGTAAAATATTGAAGATAAAAAATCGCATAATTGACTCATTTATCGCATACATAAAAAATCCTCCAAACATAAAAAACTACGACCTTCTCATAAATCGAATAAAGACATTGACTGGAAACTATTACATCACGGATGCAACAACCGGCATTCCAATAAAAACTGGGATTTTCTTCAATTACGCTGCCAAGAATATTTTCGAATCATGCAGCCTTAGCGATCTAGACGCTTTCCTACGTGGCTTGCTTTACTCGAAACGGCATAAACTTTCTGCGCGAATAACCAGCCGTCTCACACCAGCGCAGGTTGGTCAACTGATTGGATTCACGTTTTCGAAGGGCTTTCATGAACGAGTTTTTCATTCGTTCACCCATCCGCAACTGCGAGAAATTAAAGAAGGTTGGAAAAGATGAAAAGAACCCGCCGGAGGGTAGAGAAGGAAGATTTCAGCAGGATATTGCTTACTGAAACTTCTACATATGACGCGCCTATAATCTTCTCGAATCTCGGATTTTATTGGCATTGGAAAAAGTACAGTGAAGGCAAAAGCCTTTTCCCAAAGCTGATGGAGAGCATATTCTCAATTTCCGTTTTCTCGGACTACACCATTCCTTACACCTATAAAGTTCGGAAGAACTCAGACAGTTTTCGATTGGTTTCGCTAATACATCCACGCAGTCAGTTACCCTTCATTCAATTCTACCAAGCATTTGATAGCCAAATCCTGCTTGCCTGCGAGAAAAGCCGATTCAGTATTCGTTACCCAGACAGAATTGGAAGCAAATACTATGTGCAAAATTTGGATGAAAATCGAAGCAAGTACAAGACTCGTGCTACGTCAAGTGTTGAGTTCGAATCTCGGAGCAAACACCTAAGTTCATATTTTTCGTATCGAACACATACACGACTTCATAATTTTTTTGACTCCACTGATTTCCTCAAACTAGAAAAGCAATTCAACGTTTTCTGGACTCTTGATGTCGCTAGATGCTTCGATAGCATTTATACGCACTCAATAACTTGGGCGATTAAAAATAAGCCATTCTCAAAAATCCACAGAAGCGTAACCAATAGCTTTGGTTCGATTTTTGACAGGCTCATGCAAAGCACCAACTACAATGAAACCGCTGGCATTATAATTGGCTCAGAGGTTAGTCGAATTTTCGCAGAAATAATCTTTCAGCAAATCGACAAAAATATTCTCGATAACTTGTTGGAACTAAAACTCGTCAACGAAGAACATTACACAATTAGGCGATATGTCGACGATATATTTATCTTTGCCACTTCCGAAGAAGATGCCAAAAAAGTTCACACTGTCATTATCGATTGTTTAAATGAGTACAAACTGAGCATCAACTCCAATAAAACAACAAAGACAAGTCGACCTTTCATAACAGAGCAATCACGGGCCATAAGACTAGTAAAAAATAGCTTTTCACGCTTCCTGGATCAAATACTTGAATATGATCCTGTCGATGGTAAGAATCGCCGCACGCCTAAATCCATATATAATCGAAGACGGGTTTTAGTGGCTTTCATGCAAGAGGTGAAACTCGCATGCTTCGATTCACTCACCAGTTACTCGTTAGTATCTGGGTATTTAGTCTCAGCATTCTCAAACTTACTAATTGAGTTTATTGAAACCAATACAGACATGTGTCCTATAGGGAAAGAAAAATCAAAATTCATTACCTTTATTTTTACCGCTATTGAATTAATATACACACTTTACACCGTCAATCCAGGCCAAAATGGCTCTATTAAAATAGCAATAATTATAGA
>JAEBUR010000071.1:0-35928 GCA_023014455.1 Amanita exitialis | reverse complement strand
CTGGCTGGCGCATGATAGTCGGCGTTGACGCTTTTGACAACGAACATCGCGTCGTGCGTTTGCAGCAATTCCTGCTGGCCCACGTCGATGGCGCGCAGCCATTCGGTGCGTGCGCGCTCGAAGAATTTCAGGTAGTTCGCGTAATAGACGATGCCGCCGGCGTCGGTGTCTTCATAGTAGACACGTACGTTCCAGGTAAAGACTGAAGGCATGTTTATTGCGCCAGTAGTGAGATTGAGCAACATTTTACGCGATTTTTCTTGTTGTGACTGTAGGCGCTTGCTGGAAAGCCATGTAAAAGCAGCATGCAAGTTGCACCGCAGCATTGTAGATCTGGGGTGCGCGATGGCAAGCTTCGTAACATACGCTTACATGCCCTGGCCAGGTTTAAGTTCAGCTTAAGAACGGGCGTCCTCACCCCGGGCATGGCCCGTGGCGCGCCCGGGCGGGCTGCAGCGCGCGGCGATTATAGCCGCAGCGTTGCATTCCTTGCTCAATTTGGGCACTTAACTTACAATTTGACTTCCATTACGTCTCACGTGACTGGCGAAAAGTCGGCGATCTGCCTGAATGGTGATCGGCAAACCGGCGAAAGGTGGGCATCCACCGGGAAACGTGAGATTTTTCATCAGCCGTTCGCCTGGGTAGCCACTATGGAAAAGCACGAAGAGGCTGCCTGTCCAATGTTGTTATTCAATTAACGCCGGCTCCCCTCATTCGATCCAACCTGCCAGTACAAGCACCCTCATACTTGGAGTTTTTACATGTTTGCAAAAGATCACACCCTCGCCAACGTCGATCCTGAATTGTTCGCCGTCATCCAGAAAGAAAATACGCGCCAGCACGACCACATCGAACTGATCGCGTCGGAAAACTACACGTCGCCAGCCGTAATGGAAGCGCAAGGCTCGCAGCTGACGAACAAGTATGCGGAAGGCTATCCAGGCAAGCGCTACTACGGCGGCTGCGAATACGTCGACGTGGCCGAACAGCTGGCCATCGACCGCGTGAAACAGCTGTTCGGCGCCGAATGCGCCAACGTACAGCCGAACTCGGGTTCGCAGGCGAACCAGGGCGTGTTCTTCGCCATGCTGAAACCGGGCGACCTGATCATGGGCATGTCGCTGGCCGAAGGCGGCCACCTGACCCACGGCATGCCGCTGAACATGTCCGGCAAGTGGTTCGACGTCGTCTCCTACGGCTTGACGGCGGAAGAGGACATCGACTACGAAGCCATGGAACGCCTGGCCCGCGAACGCAAGCCCAAGCTGATCATCGCCGGCGCGTCGGCCTTCTCGAAAAAGATCGACTTCGAGCGTTTCAGCAAGATCGCCAAGGAAGTGGGCGCCTACTTCATGGTCGACATGGCCCACTACGCGGGCCTGATCGCCGCCGGCCTGTACCCGAACCCGGTGCCGTTCGCCGACTTCGTCACCTCGACCACGCACAAATCGCTGCGCGGCCCGCGCGGCGGCATCATCCTGATGAAGGCCGAGCACGAAAAAGCCATCAACTCGGCCATCTTCCCCGGCATCCAGGGCGGCCCGCTGATGCACGTGATCGCCGGCAAGGCCGTCGCCTTCAAGGAAGCGCTGAGCCCTGAATTCGTCGAATACCAGAAGCAAGTGGTCAAGAACGCCGACGTGCTGGCAAAAACCCTGATCAAGCGCGGCCTGCGCATCGTCTCGGGCGGCACGGAATCGCACGTCATGCTGGTCGACCTGCGCGCCAAGAACCTGACGGGCAAGGAAGCCGAAGCCATCCTCGGTTCCGCGCACATCACCTGCAACAAGAACGGTATCCCGAACGACCCGCAAAAACCGTTCGTCACCTCGGGCATCCGCCTGGGCAGCCCGGCGATGACGACGCGCGGCTTCAAGGAAGCGCAAGCGGAAGAAGTGGGCAACCTGATCGCCGACGTGCTGGACAATCCGCATGACGCCGCCACCATCGAGCGCGTGAAAGCGGCCGTGAAAGTGCTGGCCGACGCGCACCCTGTGTACGCTGCTTAAGAGCCTGCTCCGGTAAAGGAATACATCCGCAGCAGACAGCCCCTCGGAAGCGGGTACTGCGTTGCTCGTCGTAGCATGGCCCGCCATGCGTCCTCCTCGCGCCTTGTCCGCGCGACCGATGAGCAATCTGCTGCAGACGCTCCTGACCGGAATAGTCGCTAATTATTTGTCCAGAATGTGTCATACGGAGTAAGATTCTGTATGACACATTCCAGTCGTGCCCAAGGGCGCCCGGAGTGATTCGGGCGCCTTTTATTTAACAACACCCGACCGTACCGTCGCCAGCGGAAGGGGAGGTGGCCAGGAAGCGCTACCGCACGAAGGTGCGGACGCCGAGCCGGTGCGCATCGCAGGCCGCCTGTGCCGACGCGCAGCAGGTGTTGACTGGCGCTCCGAGGCGGCGATTTTCCGTAATTACTACTATAAAGTTCTATCCAGCCCATGAAATGTCCATTCTGCCAGCACGGCGATACCCAGGTTCTCGATACGCGCGTATCGGAGGAAGGGGATGCCATCCGGCGCCGGCGCCGCTGCAGCAAATGCGACAAGCGTTTCACGACTTACGAGCGCATTGAACTTATCATGCCGGCCGTCGTCAAAAAGAATGGCAGCCGGACGGAGTTCGCTGCGGATAAGTTGCGCGGCAGTTTGATGCTGGCCTTGCGCAAGCGCCCCGTCGCGGCCGCCTCCGTGGATACCGCCATCGCCTCCATCCAGGAAAAACTGCTGACGAGCGGTTTGCGCGAAGTCGATTCCGGCTATATCGGCGAACTCGTCATGCAGGAACTCAAGCGCCTGGACAAGATCGCGTATATCCGCTTTGCTTCCGTCTACAAAAATTTCGAAGACCTGGCCGAATTCCAGGATGCGATCGCCGAAGTGGGGCAGGCGCGCAAGCCCTGAGGCTCCTCGCCGTTGCCTGCCGCCAGCGGGACTGATGGACCGTCCCGCACCACCACGCCAGCGCTCGCCTGGCAAGCCGCCTGATCAATCCCGGCGCGTTTTTTTCTCCGTTTTTTCCTGATTTCCGCCTTTTCGCCGCGACGTTTGCGCTGCCTCATGCCTCCGTTTCGGCGCGCGCCTATCGTGTAGCTGGGCCGTGCTTCCGCGCGGCGCAATTTGCAGGAGGACGTCATGCACGGCAGTGCGCGTGGACCCATGGATGGCAGTTCCCTCGTCGAGGTGCTGGTGTCGCTGCTGCTACTGGCGCTGGGTCTGCTCGGCGCCAGCATTTTGCAGCTGACCTCCCTGCGCGCGCGCCATGAATCGGCGCTGCTGTCGACTGCCGCGCAACTGGCCGCCGGCATGGCCGAACGCATGCGCGCCAACAGCGCGCTCATGGCCGGTCCCGACGCCGGCAATCCCTACCTGGGCGTGGAATACGAAGCGGCGCCGGACGGTCGCCCCGCGCAGGACGGCGGCGCGCCCGCCTGCTTCGGTGCCGGCGCCTGCGGCGCGGCGCACCTGGCGCAATTCGATATCGCCGAATGGAAGCAGCAACTGCAGGCGGGCTTGCCCGGCGCCCGCCTGCACATCTGCCGCGACATGGCGGCGTGGAATGCCGCCGCCCAGGGGCCGGACTGGGCTTGCAGCGGCGGCAAGGGGGCGCCCGTCGTCATCAAGCTGGGCTGGCGCGGCCGCCAGCCCGACGGCCAGGCCGCCTCGAACGGGGCGGGCGAAGCGCCCCCCAAACTGCTGCTGCAGCTGGGCGGAGGCGGCCCATGAGCGGCATGCGGGGCGGGGGAGCCAGCTGGCGCCGCGGCATGGGCCTGGTTGAATTGCTGGTGGCCATGGCGCTTGGCGCCTTGCTGCTGCTCGCCGCCAGCGCCGTGCTGCTGGCGGCGAGCGGCAGTTATGCGGAGCAGTCGGCCGGCGCGCGCCTGGACGACAACGGCCGCTATGCGCTCGACGCCATCGCCCGCGCCGTGCGCCAGACGGCATACGTGAACTGGGACGGCGATGCCGCGCCGCTGTTTCACGCCAGCGAAGACAGCGCCAATATCGCCGGGCTCGACGCGCATGGCCTGGGCAAGAACAGCGAGGGCATCAGCCAGGCCTTGCCCGACGTCATGCATGGCAGCGACGTGCTGGCCTTGCGCTACGACGGTGCCGGCGCGGACGAGGGCGGCGACGGTTCCGTCCTCAATTGCGCCGGCTTCGGCGTGGGCGCCGCGCACACCGAGGCGCAGCGGGGCTGGAGCATCTTCTACGTGGCGCAGGGGGCCGATGGCGAGGGCGAATTGCGCTGCAAATACCGTGGCGCGAACGGCTGGGGCGCGGACGCCATCATCCGCGGCGTCGACGGCTTCCAGGTGCTGTATGGCCTCGATACGGATACGCCGCCCGATGGCGTGGCCAACCTGTACGTCAACGCCAGCTGGCTCGATGCCGCCGACGCGGCGCTGCTGCTGGTGGGCGAAACGACGGCCGAACGGCAGCGCGACTTTTACCGCCGCACGCACTGGAAGCGCATCGCCGGCGTGCGCGTGGCGCTGCTGCTGCATGGAGAAGCGGGCGCGGCGGGCAAGCTTGAGGACATGGGGCCGGCGCAGTTCGACCTGTTCGGCAAGGCGTATGCCGAGGCGCAGGGCGCCGGCGACCCGGGCGCGCGCGTGCTGCGGACGGCATTTCCGCCCGCCCTGCAGGGACGGCGGCGGCAGATCGTGCAAACGAGCATCGTGCTGCGCAACGGGCCGGAATAGGCGATGCCTGCCCCTGTCCGCCGACGGGCCGTGTCCGTGTACATGTGTGGCGCGACCCTCGTGTACGTGCTGTGCCTGCTGGTCGTGATCCTGCTGCTGGGCGTGTCGGCGGCGCAGATGGCCTTGCAGGCAGAGAAGGCGGCGCGCGGCGCGCGTGACCGGCATGTCGCCTTCCAGGCGGCGGAGGAGGCATTGATGGATGCGCAGAACGATATCGAAGGCTTGCCCGGCGCACCCGGACGCAGCGGCCTGTTCGCGCCGGGCAGTGCGGCGGGCTTCGCGCAGGCTTGCGGCCAGGGGGATGAGCTGGGCTTGTGCCTGCCTGCGGCCAAGGGCGCGCCGGCCCTGTGGCTGACCATGGAGCTGGATGCGGCCGAATCGGCCGGCGGCACCAGCCGCTCGGTGCCATATGGCCAGTTTACGGGCGCGGCCATGCAGACGGGGCAGGGCTTGCTGCCCGCGCGCCGGCCCCGCTACATCATCGAATTGCTGCCATTTCATGCGCCGGGCGAAGAGGCGGGGACGGCGGCCGGCAGCCTCGCCACGGAAAACTATGTGTACCGCATCACGGCCATCGGCTTCGGCGCGCAGGACGGCACGCAGGTGGTGCTGCAAAGCTACTACCGCAAGCAGGCGGCCGGAGCGGTGCCATGAGAGTGCCGCCCTCCGCCGTGCGGCGCGCCGGCCGGGCCTGGCTGGCCCTGCCGCTGTTGTGCCTGGGCTGCCTGGCCGGCCGCGCGCTGCCGGCCGCCACGCCCACCGTGGCCCTGGAGCGCGCCGATGTGGGCTTGCGCGGCGCGCGCGTCCCGCCGAACCTGCTGCTCAACCTGTCGCTCACGCATGCGGCGGCCGCGGCGGCCCATGGCGGCGACTATGCGCCGCAGCGCGAGTACGCGGGCTACTTTCATGCGCGCATGTGCTACAGCTATCCGTATCTCGGCAAGGGCGGCGCCCTGCAGCCCGACTTGCGCGTAGCGACCGCTTACTTCTCCGTGCTGAAGCAGGCCGACGCGCTGCATGGCTGTGGCGGGGATAGTTTCAGCGGCAACTTTCTCAACTGGGCCAGCACCAGCATGCTCGACCTCGTCCGCTATGCCTTGACGGGCGGCGACCGCGTCATCGACGAAGTGCGCAGGACGGTGCTGCAGCGCGCCTATCTGCCCGACGGCGGCGCCGGACCCGATTTTTTCGCCCATCCCGTGTTTTTTCCGCGCAAGGTGCTGCGCGAGGGCGTCGCGGCCGCGACGCCATTTGCGCTGGCGCAATTGTCCATCGTTTCCTGCCGTAACCGCCTGCTGTTCGGCGATGGCAGCTTGCCTCCGGGCGGCAGCTGTGATGCCCCCGGCGCGGCCGGCGCGCACGGCGTGTTCCTGGCGCGCGTGCGGGTATGCGACGCGGACGAGGGACCGCTGCGCGACGACTTGTGCCTGGCGTATGGTAAGAACTACAAGCCGGCGGGCGCCATCCAGCGCCATGGCGGCAGGGTGCGCGTGGGCGTGTTTGGGCACTTGAACGGCGAGCCGGCCGGCATGGCCCAGGCGTATGGCGGCGTGCTGCGCACCCCGCTGCGCCACGCGGGAGTACAGCGCTGGGTGGCGCCCGACTTTGTGCCGCAAGATAATCCCGACGCCGAGTGGAATCCCGTCAATGGCGTGTATGCGGCGCATGGCGGCGGGGTGACCGCTTATATCAATGGCCTGGGGCGCAGCAATGCCGGGCGTCCCGGCGCCTATGCGGGGGCGGCGCCGCTGGCCGAACTGCTGTACGAATCGCTGCGCTACCTGCAGGGACGGCAGGCCAGCCCCGTGGTGCCGCCGGCGACGGCCCCGCCTGCCATGGACGAGGGCTTGCCGGTCGTCACACTGTGGAGTGACCCGCAGGCGGCCAGCTGCCAGCGCCAGGTGGTCGTCAGCCTCGGCGATGCGGGCCTGGCGGGCGACCGCTACGTGCCCGGCAACGTGCCCGTCCGCCCCGCGCCTGGCGGCGGCAACGACCGTGCGCGCGCCGTGGACGGCTTTGTGCCGCCGCCGCTGGACGCGATGGCCTGGACGCGGGCCGTGGGCAAGCTGGAAAGCGACGGCGGCCAGGGCAATCCAGCACCGCTTCCCGCCCTGGCCGGACTGGAACTGCAGGCCGAAGCCACGGGTGGCGCCAGCTACCATGCGGCCGGGCTGGCGTACTGGTCGCACGTGCAGGCCCTGCGTCCCGGCCGGAGCAGCGGCGCGCCGACGGTCGAGCATTACGCGGGCGACTTGCGCCAGGGCGATCCGGCGGCCGGGCCGGACGTCACGCCCTTGCTGCTGGCAGCCAAGTATGGTGGTTTCCAGGATGCCAACGGCGATGCCAATCCCTTCCGGAGCGCCACCGGCAGCGCGCTGGCGGAATGGAGCATGGACGGGCGCCGGCCCGCCCATTACTTGCCCGGCAGCGATCCGCCCGCCCTCGTCGCGGGCTTGCGTGCCGCCTTCGCGGCGGCGGACCAGGGCACGGATCCGCTGGCGCTGCCGGGTCCTGCGCTGGTGGCGCTGGCCAGTGGCACGGAAGAGGCGTACTGGTTCCACACGCAGCTGCGCCTGGCCGACGGCGGCATGAGCCTGTCGCGCAGCGGGCTGGCCGCCGGCGGCGAGGGCGGCCTGGCCATCGGCAAGACCTGGTGGCAAACGGGGGAAGTGGCGGCAGCGGCGCCCGCGGTCCTGCGTCCCGTGTACACGCCCGGCGCCGGGGGCGCCCTGGTGCCATTGGCGTGGCAAGCCCTGCCGGCGGCGCAGCGGGTAGCGTTCGACGGCGGCGATGGGCAGGGCGAGCGGCGGCTGGCGTATCTGTTGGGCAAGCGGACGGACGAAGCGGGCCAGCCGGGCGGCGTCCTGCGGCGCCGCTCGGGCAGCCTGGGCGCGGCCCCGCATGGCAACCTCGTCTACGTGGGCGCGCCCGCGCCAGGCATGCCCGGCGCCGGTTATGGCGCGCACCGCAAGGCGCTGCAACCGCGGCGGAAAATGCTGTACCTGGGCGCCAATGACGGCTTGCTGCACGCCTTCGATGCGCGCACGGGGAATGAACTGTTTGCCTATCTGCCGCAAGCCCTGTTGCACGGCGCGGCGGCGGCTGCAAGCACTCACTACAGCCCCGGGCCGTTGCTGGACGGGGCCGCCGCCACGGCGGAAGTCCTGGCTGGGGGGCGCTGGAAGACGGTGCTGGCATCCGGCATGGGCGGCGGGGCGCAGGGCGTGTTTGCGCTCGACATCACCGACCCGGCCCGCTTTGCGCAGGATGGGGCACTGTGGGAGTTTACGGACCGCGACGACAAGCTCATGGGCAACGTGCGTGCGCCGCCCGGCTTTGCCCGCATCAATATGGGCGGCAAGGATGGCGCCGTGGCCTATCGCGACTTTGCCGTGGTCAGCAGCGGCTACAACAACTACGCTGACGATGGCAAGGAAACGACGGCCCCCGCATCGGCCGCCGCCATCTTCCTGCTGGCGCTGGACAAGCCGCCCGGGGCGCCGTGGCTGCTGGGCAGCAATTATTTCCGTCTGAAAGTGCCCGTGGCCAACAGTGGCACCAACAGCGGCGCAGGCGATGGCGGCCATGGCGCCGACACCGATGCCGCGCCGCTTGCCCACGCGCTGGGGCCGCCCGCGCTGGTGCCGGGAACGGATGGCGCGCTGGCCTGGCTGTATGCGGGCGACTTGCAGGGCAATCTCTGGCGCTTCGAGATGGCTGGCGGTCCGCCGTGGAAGGATGGCGTGGGTCGCAAGCTGGTTTTCGTCGCGCGCGACGGGCAGGGACGGCGCCAGCCTATCACGCAGCAGGTCAAGGTGGCTTACGCGCCGGGCGGCGGTTATCTGCTGCTGTTCGGCACGGGCAAGCTGGTCGAGGCGGCCGATGCCTGGCCCGGCGCCTTCCTGTCGCAGGCGTTTTATGCCGTGCATGACGATGGGCAGGACGAGTCGCCCACGCTGGGCCGGGCCGACCTGGCGCCGCGCCGGCTGGATGCGGCGGACGGGGGCGTGCGCGTCGATGGCGCCGAGGTGCGCTACACGGGTAGCGGGGCCATGCGCGGCTGGTATGTCGATTTCCTTGATGTGGCGCAAACGGGCGAACGCAGCATCAGCAGCCCCGTGCTGGCGGCGGGACGGGTGATCTTCAATACCGTCCTGCCTGGGCGCGATGCCTGCGCCAGGCCGGCCACGCGCCTGTATGCGCTCGACGTGCTGAGCGGCTTTGCCGCCGACGGTGGCGGCCTCGTGCAGGCTGGAGCCGTGACGGGGCGCTTGCTCGATGGCCTGGCGCGGGCGCCGCCCCAGGTGCTGGAATTGGGCAGCAGCGTGGGTGCCGTCGCGCCGACGGGCCGCGCCGGGGAGCGCAAGACGCTGGCCGTAGTGCAGCCCGGTCTGCCTGGCGCGGCGGCTGGGCCGCTGCCCGGCATCAAGCTCGTCAGTGCGCCGCTGCCCGCCCGACGCCTCAGCTGGCGGGAAGTGGCGAACTGGCGCGAACTGCATGAAGCGGCGCAGAAGAAAGCGCCGTGAAAGCGCCGTGGACCGCCGCGGCTGCATGAGGGTACGCAGAGGGCGCAGATGCACGGGATGGGGGCACGGGCGCGTGGCCGCGGGGCGCAGCGTGCCGCTGCGGGTGAAGCGGGCAGCAGGCGTCCCGCGCGGCAAACGGATGGGAGGGCGGTATATGCGCACGACATGGCGGAGGATGATGGCATGCTGGTGCGGCCGCGCGTGGCAGTCCCGGCCGGCGCGCGGGCAGGCGCATGCGCTGGCGTGCAGGCAGGTGCGCAGGCCGCCGTGCCGGCAGCCCGGGAACTGCTGGCAACCCCGGCAACTTCGGCGGCAGCTTGCGTTGCCGCGCCCGACCAGTCGCGCCGGCCCGCCCGCCGGTGGCACTTCCGCCACGTCCGGTTTCAGCCTGATCGAACTGCTGGTCGCGCTGGCCATAGCGGGTCTGCTGCTGGCGCTGGCCGTGCCCGCCTATCATGGCCATGTCGTGCGGGCCAAGCGGGTGCAGGGCCAGGCAAGCCTGCTGCGGCTGATGCAGCAGCAGGAGCGCTATTACTCTCAAAACAACCGCTACCTGGCGTTTTCCGCCGCGTCGGCCCCGCTGCAGGCGCAGCAGTTTCCCTGGTGGTCCGGCGACGGGCCGGCCGCCAGCGCCTATGAAATCGAGGCGCTGGCCTGTCCGGCGTCGACGATCGGGCAATGCGTGCTGCTGCGCGCCTTGCCGGGCACGCCGAAGGTGGACGTCCGCTTTCACGATCCCGAGTGCGGCGTCCTGTCCCTGGACAGCACGGGCCAGCGCGGCAGCAGTGGCCCGGCCAGTCATTGCTGGCCCTAGCCATGGACGGCCTGCCTCCCATCAGCAGGGCCGGCATGGGCGCATTCGGTGCCGGGTGGCGGCGTGCAAGCGTCCCCTGCCGCGCCCGGCCGCCCCGCCGGCAGGCATGGGGGACGGGGCTGACCTTGCTGGAAATGCTGGCGGTCCTGGCGATCGCGGCGCTGCTGGTGGCCGCTGCCTTGCCCAGCCTGCAGCAGGTGCTGGCGCGCCAGCAGGTGCGCGCGGCGGCCACGGACCTGTTTTCCGCCATTGAATTGACGCGGGCGCAGGCGATGGCGCGGGGCCGGCGCGTGCTGCTGGTGCCGGCCGGCCCCGGCGGCACGGACTGGCGCATGGGCTGGCTGGTCTTCATCGACCGGAATGCCAACTTGGCCTACGATGGCGACGACGAGCTGCTGTTCCGCCAGGGACCGCTGCCTGCCGGCATCACGGTCCAGTTCGCGTTTTCGTCCGCCACGGCACCGTTGTATATCGCCTACAATGGCGCAGGACGCAGTTGCAGCGCCACCAACAGCCTGGCGGCACGCTGGGGCACCTTGTCCCTCGCTTTGGGAAAACAGGTGCGCCATATTAAAATCAACATGCTGGGCAGGGTGCGCGTGTGCGACCCGCAGCAGCAGGCAGCCAATTGCAGCGGCGTGGCCGACGGCTAGGGTGGCCCCGGTGAACCCTGCGTGGCGCTTCGTGCGAGTTGATGTGCATCAAACTGATATGCATCAAACCTGTGGCGATGGCGATGGCGATGGTGATGGCCGCTGCCGCTGCCATGCCGTCCCGGCACAGGCAGCCGGGTTATGTTGACGGGCGACCTGGCCACGCCGGGCAAGGCCATGGCCTGCCGATTCGGTGGCCGGCGGCGTCCGCGCGCCGGTTGCGGCGGCGCCGGCAGGGATGCGGGATCGGTTGACAAAGGGCGCCGCGCGATCCGTGGCGCTGCACCCGCCATTTTTAACGACTCACCTTCAAGCGATAAAGCCTGTGGAAATACTTAATGATATCGATGGCATGCGCCTGGCGCTGGAATGGGCGGCGCGGGGCTTGTACACGACCTCGCCCAATCCCCGCATCGGTTGCGTGATCGTCAGGGATGGCCAGGTGATCGGCGCCGGCGTGACGCAGGCGGCGGGGCAGGATCATGCCGAAGTGCAGGCGCTGGCGAATGCGGCCGCGCGCGGCAACGACGTGCGCGGCGCCACGGCCTACGTCACCCTGGAGCCGTGCAATCACCATGGCCGCACGCCGCCGTGCTCGGATGCGCTCGTGCGCGCGGGGCTGGGCCGCGTCGTGGCCGCCATGACGGACCCGAACCCTCTGGTGGCGGGGCAGGGGCTGGCCAAGCTGGAAGCGGCCGGCATCGCCGTCACGACGGGCGTGCTGGCCGACGAGGCATATGAAATGAATATCGGCTTCTTTTCGCGCATGCAGCGCGGCAAGCCGTGGGTGCGCATGAAAACGGCGGCCAGCCTGGACGGTATGACGGCCCTGCACAATGGCCAGAGCCAGTGGATCACGGGGCCGCAGGCGCGCGCCGACGGCCACGCCTGGCGCGCGCGCGCCTGCGCCATCCTGACGGGCATCGGCACGGTCAAGGCGGACGATCCGCAACTGAACGTGCGCGCCGTCGAGACACCGCGCCAGCCGCGCCGCATCGTCATCGACAGCCGCCTCGACATCAGCCCCGATGCGCGCATCCTGCAAGGGGGCGGCACGTGGATCGTGGCGGCCGTCGCCAACCCGGAGAAGCAGGCGCAGCTGGAGGCGCTGGGCGCGGAAGTCATCCTGTTGCCGAACGCGGCCGGCAAGGTGGACCTGGCCGCGCTGATGCTGGAACTGGGACGCCGGCAAATCAATGAAGTCCACGTCGAGGCCGGCTCCAAGCTGAACGGCTCGCTGATCCGCGAAGGCTGCGTCGATGAATTGCTCGTGTACCTGGCGCCTACCTTGCTGGGCGACGCGCAAGGCATGTTTGCCTTGCCGGCATTGACGGATCTCAAGCAGCAGCGGACTTTGCAATTTCACCAGGTTCAGCAAGTGGGCGAAGATTTGCGTATCCTTGCAAGATTCGCCCAGCGCAATTAAAACGCCTAACAAAACCGTAGCGAGCGGCAGTAAGGCCCGGCGCCCCCCTTGGCCCGAGCAGCGCAGCTGTACGGAGTACGGGGCCGCCGAGGCAGTGAGCATCGCCGGCCGCAAATGACGGCGCACAGCAGGTTTTGACAGGCGTTTTTACTACTTTCATAATTTTTATAAGGTTAGCTCCATGTTTACAGGAATTGTTGCCGCCATTGGCAAAATTAAAACCGTGCAGCCTCTCGACGGCGGCCTCGACGCAGGCGTGCGCCTGACCATCCATGCGGGCGGCTTGCCGCTGGCCGACGTGGCCCTGGGCGATTCGATCGCCATCAATGGCGCCTGCATGACGGTGGTGGAAAAGTCGGACACGGGCTTTGCCGTCGATGTCTCGCGCGAAAGCCTCAATTGCACCGTGGGCCTCGATACGCCCACGGAAGTGAACCTGGAAAAAGCCCTGACCCTGGCCGAGCGCCTGGGCGGCCACCTCGTGTCGGGCCACGTCGACGGCCTGGGCATCGTGCGCAAGTTCGAAGCCGTGGGCGAATCGTGGGAACTGGTCATCGAAGCGCCGCACGCGCTGGCGAAATACCTGGCCTTCAAGGGTTCCGTCGTCGTCAATGGCGTGTCGCTGACCGTCAACCGCGTGGAAGACCTGGGCGCGGGCGCCATCGATGGCTGCCGCTTCTCGATCAACCTGATCCCGCACACGATCGCCATGACGACCCTGAAGCACCTGACGGTCGGTGGCAAGGTCAACCTGGAGATCGACCTGATCGCCCGCTATGTCGAGCGCATGCTGTCGCTCGACAGCAAGACTGCCGCCTAGGACGCGCTTGCCGCACCCCTCCGGACCGCCCCGCATGCGCATGCGGCGGGCGCTCCGGCGCATCCCGTCCCGATCGTGACGAGTCGAAGGATTCCAAGCGTGTGTTGCTTTTCCCCGGGACGCGCATACTATGAAGTTTTCCGCAGTGGAGGAAAACCATGGAGCCGATTTCGCGCGCCACCTTGCCCAATGTCATACCGGCCACGCCCCGCGTGGGCGAAACGGCGCCGCTGTCGCCAGCCGCGCCCGTACCCGCTGCCGGCGCCGCGGCTGCCATTCCCCTGCTGTCGTCGACCCAGGTCGACCTCTCCCCGCTGGGCCAGTTTTTGTCCGGTGTGGCCCTGTCGCGCCGGCAACTGTTGGCCTTGCAGGGCGCCACGGAGCAGGCTGGCGCTGCCGCTGCCCCCGTGAATGTCCATGACGACTTGCTGGCGCTGGCGCGGCAGCTGACGGCATCGTTCGCCCAGCTGCAAACGAGCGGCATCGATGCCAGCCAGCTGGCGTCGGCGGGCGACACGCCGGGCAGCCTGGCGCAGCGCTACGACCTGTTGTCGGGCGACGGCACGACGGGCGCGGCGGCCGCACTGGCGCAGGACGGCAGCCTGCTGACGCAGGCGGGACTGGCCCGCATCGGCGTCGACTTGCGCAACGAGGACGTGGATGCCGCCACCTTGCAGGCGGCATATGCGGCCGACAGCGCTGCCACCCTGGATGCCTTGCAGCAGGGAACGGACGTGCTGGCGCAGGTGGGGGCCGTGCTGGCCCGGCAGCAGGGCGTGCCGGTGGCGGCCGCTGTCGAGGCGGACCTGGCCGGCGAGGCCGTCCCTGCGGCTGCCGCGCTGGCAGGGCAGGTGGCGGCCGTGGCGCAAGGGGAGCCGCCGCAAACGGCGGCTATTGCACAGAGGCAACTCGAACTGCAGCAGCAACTGGAAGCGGAAGAGCTGAACCTGGACTTGCAGGGGCTGCGGCCCCAGGCGCCGGCACGGCAAGGGGCCGATGCGCCGGAGTCGCTGCAGGCGCAGCAGGCGGACAGCCAGCGCGCGGATGCCCTGCGCCAGGGCAGTGTTGCCCTCGATGCGGACCTGCAGGCCCGGCAGCAGGAAGCGGCGCGGGTGGAGGAGTTGCGGCAAGGACAAGTGCAGCAGATGGGCTTGCAGCAGCAGGCGCAGGCGGCCGCAGATGATGCGGCACGGGCGCAACTGGCGGCCAGCGACGCGCAGCTGGCGGCCCAGGCGGCGGCCGACCGGGCGCAATCCTTGGCACGCGCAGCGCAGGTGCAGGCCGATGCGGGCGTGGCGGACACTGCGCAAGCCCAGCTGGCGCAGCAAAATGCGCAGGCGCAAGAACTGGCCGCGCAAAACGCGGGCCAGGCCGTGCCGCCGCCGTCGTCGCAAGACCCGTCCGTGGCGGCCGCCATCGCCGCCTATAACCTGAACAATGCAGCCCTGAATCCCGGCCTGATGAACCGCCCCCTGCCGGCCAGCGCCTCGCAAGCGCCCCTGGTGGCGCCCGTCGCGCCGGTGGAACCCGTCAAGCCCGTGCCGAAGATCTAGAACGCTGGGCATAAGCTGCCGCGCGCCGCCACGGGCTGCCAGCCATCGTCACTGTCCCGGCATGCCTTGGCGTGCCTGTGCCAGGCCCGTTTTCCAGGCCAGCGGCGCCGGGCCTGCCTTTCGCCCGCCAGGGCCGGCATGCCCGCCGGCACAGGCCGGTGGCGGGGGGGCGTCACGGCAGCAGGGTGGCGTCCAGCGTGATATTTGCTTTCAGTAATTTCGACACGGGGCAGCCGGCCTTGGCCTTGCCCGTGAGTTCCTCGAACTTCGCCTGGTCGGCGCCGGGAATCTTCGCCTTCAGGGTCAGGTGGACGGCCGTGATGGCGAAACCGTCATCGACCTTGTCGAGGGTCACGTCGGCCGTCGTTTCCATCTTTTCCGCCGTCAGGCCCGCTTCGCCGAGGATCAGCGACAGGGCCATGGTGAAGCAGCCCGCGTGGGCGGCGCCGATCAGTTCCTCGGGATTGGTGCCCGGCTTGCCTTCGAAGCGGCTGGCAAAGCCGTAGGGATACTCCTGCAAGGCGCCGCTGCGCGTGCTGATGGCGCCCTTGCCATCCTTGATGCCGCCTGACCAGATGGCCGATCCGTTGGTTTTCATGCTGCCGCTCCTGTGTGGGGATAGTGCGAAACATAAGAAAACGCCCGCTGCGGCGGGAACCGCGGGGCGCGGAGAATGACTCTGTGTGCTGACCCGCCCATCTTATGCTCTTCGCAAGGCGGGCGGCGCGCGTTTTGCCGCTGCCGTTTGCGCTGGATCGAGGAATCGGCGTTTTGTGGCCCGGGGGCGCTGTCTGTGTGGCGGCGCTGTCTTATTTCAGGTCTGCAAGCGCTAAATCCTTTAAAATAGCAGGTTATAAGAAAATTCCCGGAAATTCGCGGAATATTCGCACGCGATGTTTCAGTTTCAGTTTTTAGTTTCATTAACAACGCCCGGCAACACCGTCGCGAGCGGCAGGGAGAGGTGGCTGAGAAGCGCAAGCGTACGCAGGTACGGTGCGCATCGCACGCCGCCTGTCCCGACGCGCAGCAGCTTGTGCCAGGCGTCCTCAGAGGATGAATAATGTCAATATCCAGCACCGAAGAGATCGTCGCTGAATTGCGCGCCGGCCGCATGGTGATACTGGTCGATGAAGAAGACCGGGAAAATGAAGGCGATCTGGTGCTTGCCGCCGATTTCGTGACGCCGGAAGCCATCAATTTCATGATCACGCATGCGCGTGGCCTGGTCTGCCTGACCCTGACGGAAGAGCGTTGCGACGAGCTGAACCTGTCGATGATGACGTCGCGCAACGGCACGGCCTATGGCACCAACTTCACCGTGTCCATCGAGGCGGCCGAAGGCGTGACGACGGGCATTTCCGCCGCCGACCGCGCCAAGACCATCCAGGTGGCCGTGGCCAAGGGCACGCAGCCCAGCGATATCGTCCAGCCCGGCCATATCTTCCCGCTGAAAGCGCAAAAGGGCGGCGTGCTGATGCGCGCAGGCCATACGGAAGCCGGCTGCGACCTGACGGCCATGGCCGGCTTGACGCCCGCGTCCGTGATTTGCGAAATCATGAAGGATGACGGCACCATGGCGCGCCTGCCGGACTTGCTGGTGTTTGCTGAGCAGCATGGCCTGAAGATCGGCACGATTGCCGACCTGATCCATTACCGCAGTCAGACGGAGTCCCTGGTCGAGCGCGTTGCAGAACGTACCCTGCACACGGCGCACGGCGAATTCCGCCTGATCGCCTTCCGCGACAAGCCCAGCGCGTCGGCCCACCTGGCCCTCGTGCATGGCGACCTGGCCCCCGGCCTGGAAGCGCTGGTGCGCGTGCACCAGCCCGTTTCCCTGCTGGACGTGCTGGAAAGCGAAGCGACCACCCACTCGTGGACGGTGGCCGCCTCGATGGCCGCCATCAAGCAGGCTGAGCGGGGCGTGATGGTCTTGCTGAACTGTGGCGAGACGTCGAGCGAACTGTTTGCCCAGTTCGCCGCGCTGGACACGCCGCAAGCCAAGCCGAAAGGCCGCGCCGCCAGCATGGACCTGCGCAGCTACGGCATCGGCGCGCAAATCCTGCGCGACCTGGGCGTGAGCAAGATGCAATTGCTGGCCAGCCCGCGCAAGATGCCGTCGATGGTCGGTTTCGACCTGGAAGTGACGGGTTTTCAGTGCCATCCAGGCCAGACGCCCGACTAAATCTACTGCGCGTCGCGATTTGCGGCCTGTGATGCTCACTGTACCTTCGTACAGTTGCGCTTCTCGACCACAACTCACTGCCGCTCGCGACGATTTTGTCAGGCGTCGATGTGAGAGTAAACGATGGCGGCATGTGCGTGCCGCCCTGAACCACCAGATTAAAGAGGCATATGATGAGCGTAGGAACGTATGAAACCAATTTTGCCGGCGAAGGTTTGCGCGTCGGTATCGTCCAGGCACGATTCAATGAAATCGTCGGTGGTGGCTTGCTGTCGGCATGCCTGGAAGAATTGAGCAAGCTGGGCGTGGCCGATGAAGATATCCTGCACGTGACCGTGCCGGGCGCCCTGGAAATCCCACTGATTCTGCAAAAAATGGCGGAAACCGAGCAATTCGATGCCCTGATCGCACTGGGCGCCGTGATTCGCGGTGAAACCTACCACTTCGAGCTGGTATCGAACGAATCGGGCGCGGGCATCACGCGCGTCGGTCTCGATTACGGCATCCCCATCGCCAACGCCGTGTTGACGACTGAAAACGACGAGCAGGCGGAAGTGCGCATGCTCGTCAAGGGAGCCGAAGCGGCACGCGTGGCAGTGGAAATGGCCAATCTGGCGCAAGCGCTGGAAGAGTTGCAAGACACAGACGAGGATTAATCGTGCTTGCGCCGCAGTGTGCTGCCTGGCAGCGCGCCGCGGTATTCGTCACTATTTGCAGTAAATACGTATTTAAGAACAGGTAACAATCATGACTGAGAAAAATTTGCTCGCCAATCCCAGCAAGAACCGCACGCCGCGTCACCGCGCGCGCGAGTTTGCGCTGCAGGGCTTGTACCAGTGGCTGCTGAACAATGAAGACGCGACCACCGTCGTGAACAATATTCGCGCTGCGCATGGCTTCGACAAGGCCGATGGCGATCATTTCACGGTGCTGCTGTACGGCGCCATCAAGGACTCGCTGGCGCTGCGCGACAGCATGGCTCCCTTGATCGACCGCAATATCGCGGAACTGTCGCCCATCGAACACGGCATCCTGCTGATCGGCGCATTCGAGCTGAAGAACAACATGGAAATCCCGTACCGCGTCGTCATCAACGAAGCGGTCGAGCTGGCCAAGTCGTTCGGCGGCATCGATGGTCACAAGTACGTGAATGGCGTGCTGGACAAGCTGGCCGTGAAATTCCGCGAGGAAGAAGTCAACGCCAGCAAGCGCAAGTAAGCTAGCAGCTTATCCTGCGGCGCAGGCCGCAATGGATGTAAAAAGGGCAGACTGAAAAGTCTGCCCTTTTTGCTGTCGGAGTGATGTGCATTAATGCATGGGCGCCTGTTCAAACCGTAGCGAGCAAGCTCGATATCGGGTTGAGTAACGCAGCTGTACTGGAGTACAGCGAGTAACGCCGACCCGAGAGCGGGCTGCGCAGCAGGTTTGAAGAGCGCGCTACTACAGGCCGGCGATCTCGTTGTGTGGCAGTACTTTGATGGTGATACCGCTTTCCGGGGCAGGGGCCTTGGCTGGCGCCGGCGTGTTCGAGGCCATCACCGGGGTGCTGGTCGGCACGCGCTGGCCGGCGGACACTTGCTTCAGGCGGCGGTATTCGGCCAGCACGCGCGAGCCGTAGCCCGAGTCGGTGGCGAAGTTGGCGGCGCCCACGTAGGTTTTCAAGCCCGCTTCGACGGAACCGCCACGCGTGACGTAGTCCTTCAGGATCAGGGAGCCGACGCGGATGTTGGCGACCGGGTTCAGGGCCGCTTGCACGCCGCCCATTTCCTGGAAGCGCTCATGGTGCACTTTCGACATGACCTGCATCAAGCCCTGTGCGCCGACGGGGCTTTCCGCGAACGGGTTCAGGCCCGATTCGATGGCCATCACGGCCAGGATCAGCAGGGGGTCGAGCTTGATTTCACGGGCCGTCAGGTAAGCCGTCGAGACGAGCATATTGGTCGCGTCGTTGGCCACGCGGTAACGCTTGGATAGCCAGTCCGTCACCCATTGCTGCTGCTTTTTCGTGCCCAGCAGGGCTTTTTCTTCCTTCGTCAGCGGTGCTTCGTTGACAACAGCCGTCTGCACGGAAGCAGGCGCTTCCATCAGTGCCGACAGGGCCGGTGCTTCGACGGCTTGTGCCTCTGCCATGGGCAGCGGGAACAGGCTGTGCGTCAGTTGCTTGCCCAGTTCAGGGCGGAACATCAGCAGGGCGATCAGTGCCAGGGCGGAAATGCCGAAGACTGTCAAGGTGTGTTGTGCGGTGGTCAAGACACCACGTGCCGAAATGGCTTGTGCGCGGGCGCGCAAACGCGCCAGTGCTGGCTGGCCAGCCACGGTTGAAGCAGGTAATGCTGCTTCGGTGCTACGATGAGTCATAGAGTTCCCCGAAATGTCGCGTCAACAGGCAGTCCCTCCGCGGTCTCGCGGTGTTGTGGGTACTGCCAATGCCGTGCATCAGAAATATCATCGTTTCCGCCGCGTATAGATGCGTGCGAGAAACGCCGTCATTGCTTGCTTGAGCTGATCGGTCCGCATTGGTATTGGATCAGTCGCAATACAACTTTTACCGGGGGTAAGGCAGACGCCTTTTGAAAACACTCCTTAAAATGTCATGTGGAGCCCCGACTCCGTGAATGAGAGAGAGACGCTAAAATCAAGCCCTGGGCCGGCGTCCTCTTTCAAGTTGGGCGAATTGTAGAAGCCGTTTTATATCAAGTCAATACTAACGAATCGATTCTTTATTACTTTTATGTCTTACTTTTTGACTTGCATTGTGCCAAAAGCCAATAAAATCAATTACTTGGCATAGATCCTTCAGCAACGGCGTCCGACGTCAAAAAAAATTAAAAACACATGAAATATTCAGATTTGCGAGATTTTATTTCTCAACTGCAACAAATGGGTGAACTTAAGCCCATTTCGACGCCCATTTCGCCGTATTTGGAGATGACGGAGGTATGCGACCGCACCTTGCGCGCGGGCGGACCGGCCTTGCTGTTCAACAATCCGACAGGACACGCGATGCCCGTGCTGGGCAATCTGTTCGGCACGACGCGCCGCGTGGCGCTGGGCATGGGGGCGGAAGATGTGAACGAACTGCGCAAGATCGGCCACGTGCTGGCGCGCCTGAAGGAGCCGGAACCGCCGAAGGATTTCAAGGACTTGCTGGGCCTGGGCTCGCTGGTGAAATCCGTGTGGGATATGTCGCCCAAGGAGTTGCGCGGCGCCAAGTGCCAGGAAATCGTCTGGGAGGGTAACGACGTGGACCTGGCGCGCCTGCCCATCCAGCATTGCTGGCCCGGCGACGTCGCGCCCCTGATCACCTGGGGCCTGGTGATCACCAAGGGCCCGAACAAGAAGCGGCAAAACCTGGGCATCTACCGTCAGCAGGTACTGGGGCGCAACAAGGTCATCATGCGCTGGCTGGCGCACCGGGGCGGGGCGCTGGACTTCCGCGAACACGCCATCCAGAGCAAGGGCAAGCCGTATCCGATCGCCGTCGCGCTCGGTGCCGATCCCGCTACTATATTAGGGGCCGTCACGCCGGTGCCGGACAGCCTGTCCGAATACCAGTTCGCCGGCCTGCTGCGCGGCAGCCGCACGGAGCTGGTGAAAGCCATCGGCAGCGAGCTGCGCGTGCCCGCGTCCGCTGAAATCGTGCTCGAAGGCCATATCTACCCGGATGAAAACCATCCGAGCGGCTATGAACACGCGCTGGAAGGGCCGTATGGCGACCACACGGGCTACTATAATGAGCAGGACAGTTTCCCCGTGTTTACCATCGACCGCATCACCATGCGCCGTGACCCCATTTATCACTCCACGTACACGGGCAAGCCGCCGGACGAGCCGGCCGTGCTGGGCCTGGCCCTGAACGAAGTGTTCGTGCCGCTGCTGCAAAAGCAGTTCAGCGAAATCACGGATTTTTATCTGCCGCCCGAAGGCTGCAGCTACCGCATGGCCGTGGTGCAGATCAAGAAGCAGTACGCGGGCCACGCCAAGCGCGTGATGTTCGGCGTGTGGAGTTTCCTGCGCCAGTTCATGTATACCAAGTTCATCGTCGTCGTCGACGAGGACGTGAACATCCGCGACTGGAAAGAGGTCATCTGGGCCATCACCACGCGCGTCGATCCCCTGCGCGACACGACCCTGGTCGACAACACGCCCATCGACTACCTGGACTTCGCCTCGCCGATCAGCGGCCTGGGCAGCAAGATGGGCATCGATGCGACGAATAAGTGGCCGGGCGAAACGACGCGCGAGTGGGGCACGGTGATCGCCATGACGCCGGAAGTGAAGGCGAAGGTGGATGGCATCTGGCAGGAGCTGGGCCTGTAGGCACTGCGTAGGTCGGTTTGGCGCTTGCGCGCAAGCCGAGCTTGCGGCGCTGGCATGCTCCTGGCCTGCATACTCAGCAGTGTCGGCTGACGACCTGCGCCTGCTGTCAGCGCCAGGCAAGCGGAGAGCCGGGGGCAGACCCGCCGGGTCTGACTCCGGATTTTGCCTTGGATTTTGCATGTTCACGCAGCAACTTCCCCAATCTTGCGCAGACCGGGTATAATTGTCCCCGGCGGGCCCCTGCGCATCGTGGCATGGCTAACCTGGTCAGGTCGGGAACGAAGCAGCCACGGCTATTAACCATGAGTGCCGCAGATCAGGCTCGCCTCCTTCGGGAAACAATATAAAAGCTGCCACGGGCAGCTTTTTTTGTTTCCGCCTGCGGCCATTACTCGTCGCTCAGTTCCGCCTCGACGGGCCGCTCGCTGGCGAGCATGGCCGGATTGTCCTTCAGCAGGGTGGCGTCCGGTTTCAGCGCGATCTGGTGCTGCGCATCCGTCGTCCATACCTTGTTGCCTACCGTCAACTGCGCCGGCTTGCCGAATTTGAATACCACCGACTTGATCGTGGGCGCAAACATGCTCAGCGCGCCCGCCATCTTCTTGATGGCCTGGTTCATCTGCGCCACGCTGCCCATGACGGCCGCGTAGTTCCATTGCAGGCCATCGGGCAGGGCCGTGGTGGCCGTCAGGCTGACCTTGGACTTTTCACCCTTGGGCAGGCTCGTCATGATCTGCGTGTCGTCGCTGAGCCAGGCGGGATTCGGCACCAGGGCCAGGCGGTAGTCCGGCGACAGGGCCGGCAGGGGCAGGCGCTCCTTGCCTTTGACGGCCGTCAGGATCACGTCGGACGGCTTGTAGCTTTTGTTGTCAGGCTTGACGGTGATAAACAGGCGCAGCTTGTCGCGCTCGGCGGCAGGCAGGGCGTAGAATTTGTCGATGCGCAAGTCCTCGATCAGTTTCTTGTACGGCACCCATTCGCGCTCGTCGGCATGGGCGCACAGGGGCAGCAGGAGCAGGGGAAGCAGGACGAAGTTTTTCATTTTTATCAAGTTAAAGGAAAAGCAAATTCTATGCTGGCCGTGCGGATTTCGCCAATCCCGGCGCAGCTTGTTACAATTGTTCTTTTATTGCCTCTGTGCTGCACCTGACGCCGCTTTTCCGGGCCGGCGCAGGATAGGCCCTTCGCACCCGCTATCTACGGTAAAATCTCAGCATGTCCTATCAAGTCCTCGCCCGTAAATACCGCCCCAAGAATTTCGAGACGCTCGTCGGCCAGGAGCACGTCGTGCGCGCGCTCACGCATGCCTTGCACAGTGGCCGATTGCATCACGCCTACCTGTTCACGGGCACGCGCGGCGTCGGCAAGACGACCCTGTCGCGCATCCTGGCCAAGTCGCTCAACTGCATCGGTCCCGATGGCACGGGCGGCATCACGGCCCAGCCTTGCGGCGTGTGCGAAGCGTGCACGGCGATCGATGCGGGACGCTTCGTCGACTATATCGAGATGGATGCGGCGTCGAACCGCGGCGTCGATGAAATGGCGCAGCTGCTGGAGCAGGCGGTCTACGCGCCCAGCAATGCGCGCTTCAAGGTCTACATGATCGACGAGGTGCACATGCTGACGAACCATGCGTTCAATTCCATGCTGAAAACGCTGGAAGAACCGCCCGAGCACGTGAAATTCATCCTGGCCACGACGGACCCGCAAAAGATACCCGTCACCGTGCTGTCGCGCTGCCTGCAGTTCAACCTCAAGCAGATGCCGCCCGGCCACATCATCAGCCACCTGGACAATATCCTGGGGCAGGAAGGCATCGCCTTCGAACAGCCGGCCTTGCGCCTGCTGGCCCAGGGCGCCCACGGTTCCATGCGCGACGCGCTGTCCCTGACGGACCAGGCCATCGCGTATGCGGCCGGCGAAGTCACTTTAGATGCCGTGCAAGGCATGCTGGGCGCGCTCGACCAGTCCTACCTCGTGCGCCTGCTCGACGCGCTGGCGCAGCAGGACGGCGCGGATTTGCTGGCCGTGGCCGACGAGATGGCCTCGCGCAGCCTGTCGTACAACGGTGCCCTGCAGGACCTGGGTACCTTGTTGCACCGCATTGCGCTCGCGCAAACCGTGCCCGCCGCCTTGCCGCAGGACTTGCCCGAGTACGCGGACATCGTGCGCCTGGCCGCCGCCTTCGACGCGGAAGAAGTGCAGCTGTTTTACCAGATCGCCGTACACGGCCGCAATGAACTGGGCCTGGCGCCCGACGAATACGCGGGCTTTACCATGACCCTGCTGCGCATGCTGGCCTTTCGGCCCGGCATAGGCGGCGCCGACGGCGTGCCGGCTGCGGCGCCCGCGTCGGCCCCGGGCAACCGTCCCGCCGCTGTCGCCGCCGCGCGCGCGGCCGCCGGCGCCTCCGCCCCGGCCGCCCGCGCCGCCACGAACAGCGTGGCCAGCCATGCCGCCGTGACGCCGCCTGCCGTCGTGGCCGCAGCCGCCGCCAGCATGGCGCGCAGCGAAGCGCCGCCGCCACGCGCGGCTGCGCCGGCACCGGCTCCGGCACCTGTCGCGGCGCCAGCGCCAGCACCCGCACCCGCAGTACAGCCTGCCGCCCCGGCCGCCTCGGGCGCGCCCATCAGTTCCGCCCGCGCCGCCATCAATGCGGCGCTGGAAGCGGCCCGCGCCGCCTCGAAAGGGCGTCCGGGCAGCGCGCCGTCGGCGCCATCGTCGGCACCGAAGCCGCCGGCACCGGCGCCAGCCGCCGCGGTAGCGACGCCAACCCCGGCCGCGCCCGTCCAGGCGGCACCGCCGCCACCGGCCGCCGCGAAAGCGCCCGCGCCGTGGGACGACGCGCCGCCCGTCGCCGTGATGGAGGCGCCCGCAGTCGCGCCCGCGCCCGTGCAGCAGGCGCGTCCCGCCCCGCCGCCGCAAGCGCAGCAGCAGCAGGATGACGACCTGCCGCCGTGGGTCACCGAATTTTCCGACGACAGCGCCTCGGCCGCCGTATCGGCACCCGCCAATGCGCCCGGCGAACAGCCCGCCGTCGTCATGCCGCAGCGTGCCGCCAAGCAAGCCGCGCCCAGCGCACCGTATGTGATCACGCCCGTGCCGGGCCTGGACTGGGACGGCAACTGGCCGGCCGTCGCCGCCGTGCTGCCCCTGCGCGGCGTGGCCCAGCAACTGGCCGTGCAGGCCGAGCTGATCGAATGCCTGCACGACGGCCACAGCACCACGTTCCGCCTGCGCGTGCCCATCGATACGTGGCGCAGCCCCGCCAACGTGGAAAAACTGGCGGCCGCCCTGAGCGAACGCTTCGGCCGCAAGGTCGGCGTCGACACGGAACTGGGCGCCGTCTGGTACACGGCCAGCGCGGAAGCGCAGGCGCACCGCGAGGCATGCCAGCGGCAGGCGGAAGAAACCATTGAAACCGATCCCTTCGTGCTCGACATGAAGCGTGCATTCGACGCTTTTGTCGTGCCGGGGACGATTACCCCTGCACCGGCCGGCTCCGCCGCGCCGACCCTGCATTGATGATTAACACACTCACAAACTGAATTGAACGGAGCATTCTTATGATGAAAAATCAACTGGCTGGCCTGATGAAGCAGGCGCAAGCAATGCAAGACAATATGAAGAAAGCCCAGGAGCAACTGGCGCTGGTGGAAGTGGAAGGCCAGTCCGGCGCCGGCCTCGTGAAGATCGTCATGACGTGCAAGAACGACGTCAAGCGCGTTTCCATCGACCCATCCTTGCTGGCCGACGACAAGGACATGCTGGAAGACCTCGTGGCTGCCGCCTTCAACGACGCCGTGCGCAAGGCGGAAGCGACGTCCGCGGAAAAAATGGCAGGCTTGACTGGCGGCATGAACTTGCCAGCCGGCTTCAAAATGCCATTCTGATGTATTGCCGCATGCGCTCGATCCATGGCACGGGACAGGCTTGATCCATGTCCAAGTCGCTTGAATTCCTGACCGAGGCGCTGCGGCGCCTGCCCGGCGTCGGCCCCAAGTCGGCGCAGCGGATGGCATTTCATTTGTTGCAGCACGATAGGGAAGGCGCGGCCATGCTGTCGCGCGCCCTGTTCCAGGCCGTCGATGCCGTGCATCACTGCGGCCTGTGCAACACCTTTACCGAACACGAAGTGTGCGAGACCTGTCTCGACGAGGAGCGGGACAAGCGCCTGCTGTGCGTGGTGGAAACGCCCGCCGACCAGCTGATGATCGAGCAGACGCTCACCTATAAGGGCCTGTATTTCGTCCTCATGGGACGGCTGTCGCCGCTGGACGGCATCGGCCCGAAAGATATCCACCTGGAAAAATTGCTGAACCGCGCCAACGATGGCGTGGTCGGCGAAGTGGTGCTGGCCACCAACTTCACGAATGAAGGCGAAGCGACGGCCCATTACATCAGCGAAATGCTGAAGGCGCGGGGCTTGCGCGTGAGCCGCCTGGCCCGCGGCGTGCCCGTGGGCGGCGAACTGGAATACGTCGACGCGGGCACCATCGCCCGCGCGATGCTCGACCGCAGGGCAACCTGACTACAACATGACAGACGCTTCCGCATCTTCCGGCCCCCTCCAGGGCATCAAAGTCCTGGAACTGGGCACCCTGATCGCGGGGCCGTTCTGCGCCCGCATGCTGGCCGAGTTCGGTGCCGACGTGATCAAGATCGAGTCGCCCGATGGCGGCGACCCCATCCGTACCTGGCGCGTGCTGAAGGATGGCACCTCGCTGTGGTGGTCGGTGCAGGCGCGCAACAAGAAAAGCCTGACCTTGAACCTGAAGGCGCCGGAAGGCCGGGCCATCGCCCGCCAGCTGGCCCTGGAAGCGGACATCATCATCGAGAACTACCGCCCCGGCGTGCTGGAAAAGTGGGATCTCGGCTACGAACAGCTCAAGAAAGAGAAACCGTCCCTCATCATGGTGCGCCTGTCCGGCTTTGGCCAGACGGGTCCCATGAAGGACTTGCCCGGTTTCGGCGCCATCGGCGAATCGATGGGCGGCTTGCGCTATGTCTCCGGCTTTGCCGACCGCCCGCCCGTGCGCGTGGGCGTGTCCATCGGCGACTCCGTGGCGGCCCTGCACGGCGTGATCGGCGCCATGATGGCCCTGCGCCACCGCGACGCCACGGGCGGGCGGGACGGCGGGGAAGGGCAGATGGTCGACGTGGCCCTGTACGAATCCGTCTTCAACCTGATGGAGTCGCTGGTGCCCGAATACGACCAGGCGGGCGTCGTGCGCGAGCGCACGGGCGGTTCCCTGCCCGGCATCGTGCCGTCGAATACCTACACGACGGGCGACGGCGAAAACATCGTCATCGCCGGCAATGGCGACGCCATCTTCAAGCGCCTGATGCTGGCCATGGGCCGCATCGACATGGCGGGCGACCCGCAGCTGGCGCGCAACGACGGCCGCGTCGCGCGCACGCAGGAAATCGACGACGCCATCGGCGCCTGGTGCGCCACGCACACGATAGACAGCGCGCTGGCCGTCTTGAAGGCAGCCGACGTGCCGGCCGGCAAAATCTACTCCGTGCGCGACATGATGAGCGACCCGCAGTTTCTCGCCCGTAATATGTTCGAACAGCACCATTTCGCCGACGGCACGCCCGTCAAACTGCCTGCCATCAGCCCGAAACTGTCCGCTACGCCGGGCAAGACCCAGTGGCTGGGACCGGCCCTGGGCCAGCACAACGACGAGGTGCTGGCATCGCTGGGCTATGATGCGGCCGCCATCGCGCGGTTCAAGGCCGGCGGGGTGGTGTAATTCGCTATTAACCCACAGAACTAAAGCTGGGGTCAGACCCGGCGGGTCTGACCCCAGAATTTGCTTCCCGACTTATTTGATACCGATCATGCCTCCATTGTTCCGCACCGCGCTTGCCCTGGCCTCCGCCGCTGTTCTTCTTTCCGCCTGCGCCAGCTTCCCCGCCGACGCGCCGATTGCGGGCCTGCGCCTGATCGGCGAACAGCGCATCGCCCTGAAGCAGCCGTTCGACGGCACGACGGTGGGCGGCCTGTCCGGCATCGACTACGACGCGGCCAGCGGCAGCTGGGTGATGGAAAGCGATGACCGCTCGGAAATCAATCCGGCCCGCTTCTACCGCGCCACGCTCGATTACGACAGCGAGAAATTCTCCGCCGTGACCTTGAAGAGCGTGCATTTCTTCACGCAGCCCGACGGCAGCCGCTATCCGAACCTGGCGCATGCGCGGCTGGACAAGGGCGACGAAGTGGCCGACATCGAGAGCATCCGCGTCGATCCCCGTGACGGCAGCGTCTGGTATAGCAGCGAAGGCAACCGCAAGGTGGGCCTGCACCCCTTCGTGCGCCACGCGGACCGCGACGGCAAGTTCCTCGCCACCTTGCCGACGCCGGCCATGTTCAAGGTCTCCAAGGACGAAGTCGGCTCGCGCAACAACATGAGTTTTGAAGGCTTGTCCTTCGCGCCCGATGGCCGGAGCCTGTGGCTGGGCATGGAAGCGGCCCTGTACCAGGATGGTCCCCTGGCCACGCCCGATAACGGTTCCGTCGTGCGCATCACGCGCCTGGACCGCGCCGGCGCGGTGCTGGGCCAGTACGCGTATGCGATCGAGCCGGTGGCGTCGCGGCCCGCGCCGGGGCGCGAGGCGGACAATGGTGTGTCGGAAATCCTCGCCGTCAACGACCATCAGGTGCTGGTGGTGGAGCGGGCCGGCGTGGCAAACGCCGCCGGCATCTACACCAACCACGTGCGCATCTACGTGATGGACACGGACGGCGCCACGGACATCCAGTCCCTGCCGGCCCTGGCGGGCGCGGCCTACGTGCCGGCGCGCAAGCGATTGCTGCTGGACCTGGAAAAGATCGGCTTGCCGCGGGTCGACAATATCGAAGGCATCAGCTGGGGACCGCGCCTGGCGAACGGCCGCCGCAGCCTCGTGATGATTTCCGACGATAATTTCAACGCCCAGCAAGTCACGCAAATCCTTGCCTTCGAAGTGCAATAGCTTCCAGGCTGGCCGCCTGGCCGGCCTGCCTGGCCAGCATGGCCGTGATCGTGTCGTGCGGCGACGGGTGGCCCAGGAAGTATCCCTGGGCCATGTCGCAGCCGTATTCTTCCAGCATCAGCAGCTGCTCGTCCGTCTCCACGCCTTCGGCCACCACCACCATCTTCAAGCCATGCGCCATGGCGATGATGGCGCGCGTGATGGCCGCGTTTTCCGTATCCTGCGGCAGGCCGGCGATAAAACTCTTGTCGATTTTTAATGCCCGCACGTCGAAGCGCTTCAGGTAATTCATTGAAGAATATCCCGTGCCGAAGTCGTCGATGGACAGGTACACGCCGATGCCGCGCAACTGCTCCAGGGTCACCATGGTGGCGCGCGCATCGTCCATCAGTGTGCCTTCCGTCAATTCCAGCTCCAGCAGGCGCGCGTCCAGGCCCGTGTCGGCCAGGGCCGACAGCACGATCTGCATCAGGTTTTCATCCTTGAACTGTTTGGCCGACAGGTTCACGGCCATGCGGATGGCCCGTCCGCTGTCGCTCTGCCACGCCTTGGCCTGGTTGCACGCCGTGCGCAGCACCCATTCGCCGATGGGCACGATCAGGCCCGTCTCCTCGGCCAGGGGGATGAATTCCGTGGGCGAGATGATGCCCCGCTCCGGATGGCGCCAGCGCACCAGCGCTTCCACGCCGACGATCTGGGTGCTGGGCACGTCGATCTGCGGCTGGTACAGCAAATACAGCTCGTTGTTTTGCAAGGCTTTCCTCAAGCCCACCTCCATCTTGACGTGGCTCATGATTTCCATCGTCAGCGAGGAACTGTACAGCTTGGCGTTGTTCTTGCCGCAGTTTTTTGCGTGGTACATGGCCGTGTCCGCATATTTCAATAGCGAGTTGCAGTCCTCGCCATCTTCCGGGTACAGCGAGATGCCGATGCTGGCCGTGACGAAAATCTCGTGCCCCTCGATCATGAAGGGCCGGCGCATGGCTTCCTTCACCCGGTGCGCCACGTTGAGGGCGTCTTCCACCCGCTCCAGGTCGGGAATTAATATCGTGAATTCGTCGCCGCCCAGGCGCGCCAGGTTGCTGCCGCCCGCGCCGGCGTCCAGCTCATGTTCGGCGCGCAGCACCAGGTCGCTGGGGCGGATGGTTTCGCGCAGGCGCTCGGACACCACCTTGAGCAGATGGTCGCCCACGTCGTGACCCAGGGTGTCGTTGATGCGCTTGAAGGCATCGAGGTCCATGAACAGCACGGCGAATTTCTTGTCGTGCTCTTTTGAGCGCAGCAGTTCCCGTTCCAGGGTTTCCAGGAAGGCTTGCCGGTTGGGGATGCCCGTCAGGCTGTCGCAGTAGGCGAGGCGGCGGATCTGCTCTTCCGTGCGCTTGCGTTCGCTGATGTCGCGCACCAGGCCCAGCACTTCGTCGGCCCCTGTCGCCACGAGGCGCGCCTCGAAGTGGCGCGTGCTGTCACCGTGGGTGAGCGTGTAGTCGACCGAGCCGATGTGCTGCGTGGCCAGCACGGCGCGGGCCTTGTCCAGCAGGCGGGCGGCGATCTCGGGCGGCAGCACGTCGCGGATATGGCTGCCCACGCAGTTGGCGATGGAAAAGCCCGCGCTCGCATCGTGGCCCTGTTCATAGTCCAGATAAAAGCCTTCGCGGTTGAGGCGGAAGAAGGTGTCGGGGATGGCGGCCAGCACGGCGCGGTTGTGCGCGTCGGCGATGCGCAGGCGGGCGATGGCGTCGCTGGCGCGCAGCACGTACAGCACGCGGTGGCCGAGGATGGGCCAGTTGATGGGCTTGGAAATGAAATCCGTGGCGCCCACCTCGTAGGCGCGCGTGACGGCTTCCAGTTCGTCGCCGCCCGTGACCATGATGATGGGCACCGTGCCGCCCACCTCCTGGTGGCGGATTTCGCGGCACACGGCAAAGCCGTCCATGGCCGGCATGTCGACGTCGAGCATGACCAGGTCCGGGCCCTGGAGCTTGTAGCAGGCCAGCGCCTGCACGCCGTCCTCGGCCTCGATCACGTCCAGGCCCACCTGCGTGAGCATCTGCCGCATCAGCAGGCGCATGACGGGATCGTCGTCGGCCACCAGCACCAGGCCGCGTGGGGGAGGGAGGGGCGCAGTCATGTCAGTGTTCCTTCACGAGGATGGCGCTCAGCGATTCGCGCACCGCCAGGAATGCCTGCTGCATCTGCTGCAGCAGCGTGGCCGCGCCTTCGGTGCTGCCGGCGCGGCCCAGTTTTTCCATCTCCTTGCACAGCTGCGCCAGGCCGTCGGCGCCCACGTTGGCGCTGCCCGACTTGAGGCTGTGCGCCACCTTGCGCAGCGCTTCCGCATCCGCGCCGGCGATGGCTTCGCGCATGGCCGCCAGCTGGCGCGGCGTCTCGCCGGTAAACGCAAGGATCACCCGTTCCAGCAGCGCATCGCCATCCGCGCGCGACAGGGCGCGGATGTTTTCCAGCGCCTGGCGGTTCAGCGGCTGGCCGGCAGGGGCGGGCGGCGCCTCCTGGCGCAGCGCTTGCGGCGTTTCCTGCGGCGCTTCCTGCTGCTCGCTGTGGTGCACGGTGGCCGCGCGGGGCAGGGTGATCCAGCGGGCGAGGGTGTGGCCCAGGTCCTGCTGCGTGAAGGGCTTGCTCAGGTAGTCGTCCATGCCGGCCGCCAGGCACGCTTCGCGGTCGCCCTGCAGCGCGTTGGCCGTGATGGCGACGATGGGCAGCACGCGCGCGTGGCCGCGCTGCTGCTCGTGGCGGCGGATTTCCGCCGTGGCGGCAAAGCCGTCCATGACGGGCATCTGGCAATCCATCAGGACCAGGTCGAAATCCTCGGCCTGCGCCGCCTGCAGCGCTTCCTCGCCGTTGTGCGCGCAGGCCACGTCCAGGCCCAGGCTGTCGAGCATGGCCAGCGCCACTTCCACGTTGACGGGGTTGTCCTCGGCCAGCAGCACGCGGCGGCGCTGGCGCCGGCCGGGCGGGCGCGCGGCGGGGCGCAGCGCGTGTGGCGCCGCCGCGCGCAGGTTTTCGCCGGCACGCGGCGGCGTGACGATGCAGTCGAACAGGTCGCATTCGCGGGCCGGCTTGATCAGCTGGAAGGCCACGCCCGCCTCGCGCCGCTGTACGGGATCGGCCGCGCCCTGTTCCGAACTCAGCAGCAACAGTTTCAGGTCGGCCAGCAGCGGATCGCTCTTGATGGTGGCGGCCAGGGCCAGGCCGCTGGTGCGCGGCAGTTCCATGTCGAGCAGGGCCACGGCATACGGCGTGCCCGCCTGGGCGGCCGCGCGCAGCTTGCCCAGGCATTCGCCTGCCGTGCCGGCGCTGTCGCTGACGATGTGCCAGCTGGCCAGCTGGCGTTCCAGCACGGCGCGCGTGGCGGGAGTGTGGTCGACGATCAAGGCGCGTAACCCTCGCGTGGTTTTCAGGTTGAAGGACGGGTCCTCGCTGTCGACCCGCCGCTTATCGAAATTTACTTCGAACCAGAAGATCGAGCCTTGCGTTAAAGCATTGTCGACGCCGATAGTTCCGCCCATCAGCTCCACCAGCTGCTTCGAGATCGTCAGGCCCAGGCCCGTGCCGCCGTGCTTGCGCGTCGTCGAGCCATCGGCCTGCGAAAACGATTCGAAGATGCGGCTCTGCGCTTCGCTGGACACGCCGATGCCCGTGTCGTGCACCTCGAAACGCAGGCCCACGCTGGGCGCATCCTCGCAGCACACTTCCACCTTCACCGTGACCTTGCCCGTTTCCGTGAACTTGATGGCGTTGCCCAGCAGGTTGACGATGATCTGGCGCAGGCGGTTCGGGTCGCCGCAGATGGCGATGGGGATGTCGTTGGCGATGTCGAATTCCAGGCAGATATTCTTCGCCTCCGCCTGCGGCGCGAAGACGTGTTCGATGTCGTCGAGCAGTTCGCGGAAATTGAAGCGGATGTATTCGACGCTGAGCTTGCCCGCCTCGATCTTGGAAAAGTCGAGGATGTCGTTGATGATCACGAGCAGGTTCTGCCCCGAGCGCTGCACCATGCTCGTGTAGTGGCGCTGCTGCGGCGTCAAGGGGCTGGCCAGCAGCAGTTCCGTCATGCCCAGCACGCCGTTCATGGGCGTGCGGATTTCATGGCTCATGGTGGCGAGGAAGGCGCTCTTCGCCTGGCTGGCCGCCTCGGCCGCATCCTTGGCCTTTTCCAGCTGCGCCGTGCGCACGCCCACCTGGCGCTCGAGCTGGTCGCGGTAATTGGCCAGCGTGCTGTCGCGGCTGTCGATCTGCGCCAGCATGTCGTTGAAACTGTCGATCAGCACGCCCAGCTCGTCGCTGCGCTGGTGGGCGATGCGGTGACTATACGTCTGGCTGCTGGAGACTTTTTGCGCTGTATCAATGAGCTTGGTGATGGGCTCGGCAATCACGCTCTTGAAACGCCGCGCGAGGCACACGGCGATGAGGAAGGACAGCAGGGTGGCGCCGCCGATGGCGCCCACGTGGCGGCCGATGTCGCGCCACATGTGGTTCAGGTCCGCCTCGATCAGCACGGCGCCGATGAGCTCCTGCCCTTCTGCGTCCGGCCGGTAGACGGGGCGGTACAGGCGCATGGCGGGCGCCAGGGTGCTGCCCGCGCCCTGCGTGACGGCTTGCGCGCCCAGGTCGGCCAGCAGGGCCGGGTCCAGGTCTTCCGCCGCCGCCGTGGCCTGTTCGTGCTGCGGCGCGCGGTACAGGGCGAACAGGCGCCCGCCCCGGTCGAACAGGGCGGCCTGGGCGATCTCGTCGCGCGCGGCCAGCGCGGCCAGCACCTGTTCCGCCTGGGCAGGCTTTCCGGCCAGCAAGGGCGCCGCGCTGGCCGCGCCGATCACTCCCGCCAGCGACAGCAGCTGCTTGCCTTCGTCATCCTTGTGGCTGAGCACGGACGTCAGCGCGAACGCCACGAACACCAGCAGCAGCGCGCAGCCCGACGACAGCACCGAGATCATGGTCAGCTTCTGGCTGATGCTGGAGCGTTGGAAATTGAACATGGTGGCGGCGCTTCTCCGGTCGACCCGTTGACTGTTTTTTAATTCCTACTGGAAAAATATAGACGCGAAGACACATCCCGATGTTGATGTGGGTCTAATGGAAGAAAGGGGAGGGGAACTCCGGGGTCGGACCCTGTCGGGTCTGACCCCAGTTGTTGCTTTTGGGGTTCATAAAATCAAACCCGGTGAAAAGCTGGGGTCAGACCCGAAGGGTCTGACTCCGCTACTAACAGCAGCCGCCGCGCTTGCCGGCCCCGCCGTAGCGGGCTTCCTGCCGCTCGCGGAAGAACTCTTCATACGTCATCATCGGCTCGCCGGGATGGGTCACTTCCCGGTGCGCCACGTAGGTGTCGTACTCGGGCAAGCCGCACATGAGCCGCATGCTTTGCCCCAGATAGCGTCCCGCCTTGATGATTTCGTCGAACATCATTGCACCGTGGGCATGGCCTGGAACGGCGTTTCCTTGGTGCTCGGCTTGCTGTCGGCGCGCGCCTTCAGGATGGTGCGGATGCCGAAGAACAGCACGCTGACGACGACCACCACGAAGAAGGCGGCCAGGCCCGCGTCCAGGTAATCGTTGAAGATGATCTGCTGCATCTGCGCCACGGACTTGGCCGGTGCCAGCAGGGTGCCTTCATCGAGGGCAGCCGAGTATTTCTTCGCATGCGCGAGGAAGCCCACGCGCGGGTTGGCGTCGAAAATCTTTTGCCAGCCCGCCGTCAGGGTGCACAGCAGCAGCCAGATGGTGGGCAAGATCGTCACCCACGCATACTGGCCCCGCTTCATCTTGAACAGCACGCAGGTGCCGAGGATCAGCGCGATGGCGGCCAGCATCTGGTTGGCGATGCCGAACAGCGGCCACAGGGTGTTGATGCCGCCCAGCGGATCGACGACGCCCTGGTACAGGAAGTAGCCCCAGGCCGCCACGCACAGGCCCGTGGCCAGCAGGTTGGCGATGACGTTTTCCGTCTGTTTCAGGCTCGGCACGAAGCTGCCCAGCAAGTCCTGCAGCATGAAGCGGCCGGCACGCGTGCCCGCATCGACGGCCGTCAGGATGAACAGCGCTTCGAACAGGATGGCGAAGTGGTACCAGAAGGCCATCATGGCCTTGCCGCCGATGGCGCCCGAGAGGATCTGCGCCATGCCGACGGCCAGGGTCGGCGCGCCGCCCGCGCGCGAGATGATGCTGTGCTCGCCCACGTCCTTGGCCGTCTGCGTCAGCATTTCCGGCGTGATGTAGAAGCCCCACTGCGAGATGGCCTGGGCGGCCGAGTCTGCCGTCGTGCCGATCAGGGCGGCCGGGCTGTTCATGGCGAAATAGATGCCCGGCTCGATGGTCGAGGCGGCCACCAGGGCCATGATGGCAACAAACGATTCCATCAGCATGGCGCCGTAGCCGATGAAGCGGGCGTGGCTTTCGTTTTCAATCATCTTCGGCGTGGTGCCCGAGGAAATCAGGGCGTGGAAGCCGGACACGGCGCCGCAGGCGATCGTGATGAAGAGGAAGGGGAACAGATTGCCCGACCAGACGGGGCCGGAGCCGTCGATGAACTTGGTCATGGCTGGCATTTTCAGGTAGGGCGCGACGACGATGATGCCGATGGCCAGGCCCAGGATGGTGCCGATCTTCAGGAACGTCGACAGGTAGTCGCGCGGCGCCAGCAGCAGCCACACGGGCAGCACGGACGCGATGAAGCCGTAGCCGATCAGCATCCACGTCAGTTCCGTGCCCGTGAAGGTGAACATCGGGCCCAGCACGGCGTGTTCCTGCACGTACTGGCCGCCGATGATGGCCAGCATCAGCAGCACGAAGCCGATGATGGAGATTTCGCCGATGCGGCCCACGCGGATGAAGCGCGAATACACGCCCATGAACAGGGCGATGGGAATCGTCGCCATCACGGTGAAGCTGCCCCATGGGGAACCCGTCAGCGCCTTGACGACGATCAAGGCCAGCACGGCCAGGATGATGACCATGATCATGAAGCAGCCCAGCAGCGCAATCATGCCGGGAATTTCGCCCAGTTCGGCCTTGATCAGGTCGCCCAGCGAGCGGCCGTCGCGGCGCATGGAAATGAACAGCACGATGAAATCCTGCACGGCGCCCGCAAACACGACGCCCGCCAAAATCCACAGCATGCCGGGCAGGTAGCCCATCTGCGCGGCCAGCACGGGGCCGACCAGGGGGCCGGCGCCGGCGATGGCGGCGAAATGGTGGCCGAACAGCACGTATTTATTCGTCGGCACGTGGTCCAGGCCATCGTTGTGCTTGAAGGCGGGCGTCATGCGGCGCGCATCGAGGCCCAGCACCTTGTCGGCGATGAACAGGCTGTAGAAGCGGTAGGCGATCAGGTAGACGCAGACGGCGGCGATGACGATCCAGATCGCGCTGATCGGTTCGCCGCGTTGCAGGGCGACCACGCCCAGGGAGCCGGCGCCGGCCAGCGCAAGCGCAGCCCAGCCCAGTTGTTTGAAAATGCGGTTCATGCTTCCTCCAGAGATTGACGGGCGCTGTGCCGTGCGATGATGTGTGCCGCGGGTCCTGGTCGTCGCCAGTTTGGTGTGCATCGGGTGTGTCCGCAGCTTATGGCTAGTATTCAGGAACCGTATAATCGTGGCAAGCGCAGCACTACGCAGTAACGCTCAGTAGTACTACGCAGGCCGATCGCCGCGCGGCGACGTAAAATCATCCCTTTCCACCCGCATCGATGCCACCGGAGTTCGCGCCAGGCCATGAAACTCAGACAGAAAGTCATTTTCCTGGCCATCACGCCGCTGATCCTGGCCCTGTGCGCCATCGCTTTTGCCGTGCGGCACCAGGCGAATACCCTGGCCGAGCAGCAGCGCGCCACCATCCAGCAAGCCTACCTGGCCAGCAAGGAAGCCGAACTCAAGCATTACGTGACCCTGGCCAGCCATTCCATCGCCTCCCTGTACCAGTCGGGGCG
>JAEBUR010000070.1:0-38612 GCA_023014455.1 Amanita exitialis | reverse complement strand
GGCCCGTGTCGATGTGCACGAGGGGGAATGGAAACTTGCCTGGGCGGAAGGCCTTCTCGGCCAGGCGCAGCAGGACGACGGAATCCTTGCCGCCGGAAAACAGCAGGGCAGGGTTGGCCGATTCGGCCGCCACTTCGCGCATGATGTGGATGGCTTCCGACTCAAGACTGTCGAGGTGGCGCTGGTTCAAAATATTGCTCATATTGGATGCTTTCTTGTTCTGCTGCGTCTGTTATGTCTGTTCAGGCTGCCACGGATTTGATGCGGATCAACTTGCCGTCCACCATATGCAGGCCGCATTCCTTGGAATCGGGATTTTCCCACCACCAGCGTCCGGCGCGCACGTCTTCGCCGGGCTGCACGGCCCGCGTGCACGGTTCGCAGCCGATGGACGGGTAGCCCTGGTCGTGCAGCGCGTTGTAGGGCACGTCATTGGCGCGGATGTAGGCCCACACGTCTTCTTCCGACCAGTCGGCCAGTGGATTGAATTTGGTCATGGCGTGCGCCGCGTCCTCTTCCTGCACGTGCAGTTCCGCGCGCGTGGTGGACTGGGCGCGGCGCTGGCCCGTGACCCAGGCCTTGTTGCCGGCCAGGGCGCGGCCCAGGGGCTCGACCTTGCGGATGCGGCAGCATTCGCGGCGCATCTCGACACTGTTGTAGAAGGCGTTCAGGCCGTTCTGTTCCACGTAGGCAGCGACGGCTTCCGGCTGCGGGCGGTACAGGGTGATGTCGTGGCCGTAGTGCGCCTTGACCTTGTCGAGCACGGCCAGGGTTTCCTGGTGCAGCCGGCCCGTTTCCAGGGAAAAGATGCCGATTGGCAGCTTTGCCTTCAGGATCATGTCGGTCAGCACCATGTCTTCGGCTGCCAGGCTGGACGCGAACACGGCCGGCGAAAAGTCCGTGGCGATGCGTGTCAGCGTTTGCTCGGTGGCGTCAATCAAAGAAGTCAAATTGCTCATGGCTGTCTTTCTCAGATGCCGGCCGCGTTGTCGAGGTCGGGATTCTGGCCTACGCGGTGGTGGCGGCGGAACAGCGGCGACTTGTCATCCCACGAAGCCTGGTAGGTTTCCGAAAAGACCGATAAGCCTTTCAGGGCGTCATGGATGCTGCGGTCCGGCCGGGTCGCATACGCATCGAAGCCGACGCGGTGCATGGAAAACAGCTGGTCGCGCAGCACGTCGCCGATGGCGCGCAATTCCCCACGGAAACCCAGGCGGGCGCGCAGGTTGAAGGCGATGGAGTAGCCGCGGCCATCCGTGAATTTCGGGAAATCGACACCGATGACGGGCAGTTGCGCCACGTCGGCCGCCAGTTCTTCCGGGCGCTCGTCGCTGGCCAGCCACACGCCGATGTCGGGCAGGCGGGCGGCCAGGCTTGCGCGCTGGGCTTGCCACACGGTCAGGGGCACGATGACCTTGCCGGCGGGCACGACGACCGTGTCCGGCGCGTCGCCCTCATCGAGGCGCAGCAAGCCCCAGGTATTCGGCACCACGGCGGCGTTCTTGATGATTTCTTCGCGTACTTCAAACATATTCGTCCTCTCCCACCAGGTTGCCGACGGTGATCGGCGTTGCATATACGTGTTCCTTGAACGGCGCCAGGCCCAGGCGTTGGGCCGTGTCGACGAAGCGCTCGCCTTCGTGGCGGTCGCGCACGTAGACATGCAGCAGGCGGCCGATGACTTCCGGCATTTGCAAGGCGGAGAACGATGGTCCGATGATCTTGCCGATGGCCGCGTGGTTGCCTTGCGCGCCGCCGATCGACACTTGATACCATTCGCTGCCATCCTTGTCGACGCCGAGGATGCCGATGCTGCCCACGTGATGGTGGCCGCAGGCATTGATGCAGCCGGAAATGTTCAGCTCGATCTCGCCGATGTCGTGCTGGAAGTCGATGCTGTCGAAGCGTTCCGCGATGGCGGCCGCGATCGGCAGGGACTTGGCGTTGGCCAGCGAGCAGAAGTCGCCGCCGGGGCAGCAGATCATGTCCGTCAGCAAGCCGATGTTCGGCGTGGCCAGGCCGTGCACCTTGGCTTCCTGCCACAGTTTAAAGAGTTTCGACTGTTCCACGTCGGCCAGCACCAGGTTCTGTTCATGCGTCACGCGCAGTTCGCCAAAGCTGTAGCGGTCGGCCAGGTCGGCCACGAAGTCGATCTGTTCGGCCGTCGCGTCGCCCGGCGGCACGCCCGTCTTCTTCAGCGACAGCACGACGGCCACGTAGCCGGGGCGCTGGTGCGGCTTGACGTTGCGCGCCAGCCAGTTCACATAGGCCTTGTTGTCCGCATGCTCCGCCTGGTAGTCGAATTCCGGCAGGGCGGCATAGGCGGGCGGATTGAAGAAGTCCGCCACGCGCTGCATTTCCTCGGTCGTCAGGGTTTCCGGACCATCCTTCAGGTCCACCCATTCCGCTTCCACCTGGCGCGTGAATTCTTCCACGCCGATGGCTTTCAGCAGGATCTTGATGCGCGCCTTGTATTTGTTGTCGCGGCGGCCATGCAGGTTGTACACGCGCATGATGGCCTGGATGTACGTCAGCAAGTGCTGCCATGGCAGGAATTCGCGCACGACGCTGCCCAGGATGGGGGTGCGGCCCATGCCGCCGCCCGCCATCACCTTGAAGCCCACTTCGCCCGCTGCGTTGCGCACGGCCGTCAAGCCGATGTCATGCACGGCGATGGCGGCGCGGTCTTCCACGGCGCCATTGATGGCCACCTTGAATTTGCGCGGCAGGGCGATGAATTCCGGGTGGAAGGTGCTCCACTGGCGCAGCACTTCCGCGTACGGGCGCGGATCGATGATTTCATCGGCGGCGACGCCGGCGTACGGGTCCGATGTTGTATTACGGATACAGTTGCCCGAAGTCTGGATCGCATGCATTTCCACGGATGCCAGGTCGGTGAGGATATCGGGGGTCTGTTCCAGCTCGATCCAGTTGAACTGGATGTTCTGGCGCGTCGTGAAGTGGCCGTAGCCGCGGTCGTACTTGCGCGCGATGTGCGCGAACATGCGCATCTGCTTCGACGACAGCAAGCCGTAAGGCACGGCGATGCGCAGCATGTAGGCGTGGCGTTGCATGTACAGGCCGTTTTGCAGGCGCAGCGGAATGAATTCCTCTTCCGTCAGCTCATTGGCGATACGGCGCGCAACCTGGTCTCGGTACTGGGCGATGCGTTCTTTGATGATGAGGTGGTCGTACTGATCGTAATGGTACATATCAATTCCTAAAAAAGCCGGGGTGCTGGAAGATTGCCTGGGATTATGTTCTTGATACTGTTCGTGTTACTTGTTCGGTCAATTAATAGATTAGCTTTACTGCCACGCCGGTCAAGGTCATCGCCAGCAGGACTCTTAAAAACTTTTCCGGCACGGAGCGGGCCACCCAGGAACCCAGGGTGATGCCGGGCAGGGAGCCGACCAGCAGCGAGGCCAGCAATTCCCAGTGGATGGAGCCGAGCCACCAGTGGCCCAGGGCGGCGATGGCCGTCAGGGGCACGGCGTAGGCGATATCGGTGCCCGCCACTTCGGCCGACGTCATGCGTGGATACAGCATCACCAGCAGGGTGGCGCCGATGGCGCCGGCGCCGATCGAGGAGACCGTCACCAGCACGCCCAGCACGGCGCCGGCGATGACGGTGGCGGCGGAAAGCTTGTTGCCTTGCAATTGTTTCTCAGGGTGGGCATTGATCCAGGCCAGCATGCGGCCCTTGAAGATCAGCGCCACGACGGTCAGCAGCACGGAGGCGGCGATGGAATAGCGGATGATCTGGCCGATTTCCGGCGACAGGGTGCCGAACGATTTCAGCGCCAGGGTCGAGACGACGGCGGCGGGCAGGGCGCCGATGCACAGGCGCTTGACGATATCCCAGCGGATGGTGCCGCGCAGGCGGTGCGTCAGGGTGCCGGCGCTCTTGGTGATCGAGGCGAAGGCCAGGTCGGTGCCCACGGCCACGGAGGGCGGCACGCCAAACAGCAGGGTTAACAGGGGCGTCATCAGCGAACCGCCGCCCACGCCGGTCATTCCTACGAGTAATCCTACGGCAAATCCTGAGACTATATAAGACAAAGTCATGCTTTCACCCCCAAAGTACCCGCAATAGTAATAAACTTGGCGTTTAATCCAAACTACTAAGTACGCATTTGCTTATATGCGATATGCGTATATGCATGAACGTAAAATCATGGGTGGGGCGGAACTTCGGCAAATCACGGCAATCTAGGGCAAAACCAGCAATGAATCTCCATCAACTGCGCTTCGTGCGCGAAGCGGTCCGGCAGAATTACAACCTGACGGACGCCGCCAAGGCCTTGTTTACGTCGCAACCGGGCGTGTCGAAGGCCATCATCGAGCTGGAAGAGGAACTGGGCGTGGATATCTTCACGCGCCACGGCAAGCGCATCCGCGGCTTGACGGAGCCGGGCCGCCTGGTGCTGGAGTCCGTCGAACTGATCATGCAGGAAATCGACAGCATGAAGCGCATCGGCAAGGAATTCGCGGCGCAGGACAGCGGCAGCTTTACCATTGCCACCACGCATACGCAGGCGCGCTACACCTTGCCCAAGGTGGTGCAAGCCTTCATGCTGAAGTTCCCGAAGGTAAGATTGTCATTGCTGCAAGGAAATCCCCGCCAGATCGCCGAAATGGTGCAGCGCGACCAGGCCGACCTGGCCATCGCCACGGAATCGATCGCCGCCATCGATGGCCTGATCACCTTGCCCTGCTATCAATGGGAGCACGTGGTGGTGGTGCCGGTCGACCATCCGTTGCTCAAGTCGAAGTCCGTGACCCTGGAAGAAATCGCCGCCTTCCCCCTGATTACCTATGACAGTGCGTTTGCCGGACGCAACAAGATCGACCACGCTTTCGTGCTGCGGGGCCTGAAACCGGACGTCCTGCTCGAGGCCATCGACGCGGACGTGATCAAGACTTATGTCGAGTTGGGCATGGGGATTGGTATCATAGCGGGTATGGCCTTCGATGCCGAGCGCGACAAAGGCTTGCGCGCCATCCCTGTCGGGCACCTGTTCGGCATGAATGTGTCGCGCGTGGCCGTCAAGCAGGGCGCGTATTTGCGCAGCTATATTTATACCTTTATCGAGTTGCTCACGCCGACCCTGAACCGCAAGCTCATCGAGCAGGCGATGAGCGGCGAGAAAGAGCACTACGAACTATAACAATGCAGGACACGGGCGGGCGATGTGCCTGGCCCAGCTTATTTACGAAGAGAAGAAACACATGATTACCGATCAGCTTGCCAAATATTACGCCACCATCGCGCAGCAGTACGAGCGCGTCTATGACAAGCCCGAACGCCAGGAAGACCTGGAAGTATTGCGCGACAAGGTCGCCGACGCGCTGGAAGGCCATACCGTGCTGGAGCTGGCCTGCGGCACCGGTTACTGGACGGAAGTGATCGCCGAGACGGCCGAGTCCGTGCTGGCGACCGACATCAACGATGAAATGCTGGCGCTGGCCCAGGCCCGCGGCTTGCCGGACAACGTCACCTTCGCCAAGCTCGACGCGTTTAACCTGCCCGATGACCTGCCGGGCAAGTTCACGGCCGTGTTCGCCGGTTTCTGGTGGTCGCACGTGAAGCGCGAAGACCAGGACAAATACCTGAAGCAACTGCGCACGAAGCTGGGCAAGGACATCCTGCTGGTGCTGATCGACAATTCCTATGTCGACGGCAGCAGCACCGTGATCGCGCGCACCGACCTGGAAGGCAATACCCACCAGTTCCGCACGACGGAGGGGGGGGAGCGCTATGAAGTGCTGAAGAATTTCCCATCGGATAGCCACCTGCGCAAGAAGTTTGCCCACTCGGCCCGTGAAATCCGCATGAAGCGCCTGGAATACTACTGGCTGCTGAGCTGCCGCCTGAAGTAAGCGGCCGTGCTGCAAGAAGAACCGCCTGCGGGCGGTTTTTTTTCGCCTGTTGTTTTTATGTAACACGGCGTTGTGCCAAAAAGCAACATCTTGTCGATGTCATATTGTTGAAGTATTTGGTTGGCATGATTCGGTTCAGCAGCTAAGCAGCACATCTTGTCCAACCTAATGTAGAGAATCTCAAGTGAAAAAAATTACTCTGGCAGCATTGATCATCGGCGCCTTCGCGGCAGCCACGGCACAAGCACAATCGAACGTCACCGTCTACGGCGTGGTCGATCTGGGCATTGCCAAGACCACTGGCGGTGCGTTGCTGGAACGTGAAAATCAAGCGTCGCGCCTTGGTTTCAAGGGCACGGAAGATCTGGGTAACGGCTTGAAAGCCATTTTCAACCTGGAAAGCGAATTCAAGGCTGACACCGGCGCGCAAGCGACCGCGAACACCCTGTTCGATCGCCAGGCATGGGTCGGCCTGACCGGCGACTTCGGTACCGTCTACCTGGGCCGCACCAAGGACCTGATCGACGGCACCCTGGCCCGCGTCGATCCTTTCAACACCTACGGCGTGATCGGCAAGATCAATGAGCCAGTCATGCGCGGCGGCCAGTCGCCAAACGGCGCACAAGCCATTCCTAGCGCATCGGTGGTGGGCGTATCGCGCGTCAGCAATGCCGTGACCTACAACAGCCCGTCGTTCAGCGGTTTCGTGGTCAGCGGCCAATACGTTGCCAGCGAAATCAAGGATGCCGATTCGGGTTTCAGCGTCGTTGCCACGTATGACCAGGGTCCAGCCAGCGCGCACGCCGGCTACCAGAAGAAAGTGCAGTCCGTTGCCAACGCAGCGGCTGAGCCAAAACTGTGGATCGTTGGCGGCGGCTACAAATTCGGCCCGGCCAAAGTCACCTTCGATTACTCGAAAGCCGATACCGACGTCGCAGCCACGGGCGAATTCAAGAGCTACCTGCTGGGCCTGGCCTATGACATCGGCGGCGGCGCCATCAAGGTCAGCTACGTGAAACAGAAGCAAGACAGCAACACCGTGAGCGGCAAGGAAACGGCCAAGGCCTACGGCCTGGGCTACGACTACCCGCTGTCGAAGCGTACCGCCGTGTACGTCTACGGTGGCCGCGACCAGTTCAGCGAAAAATCGATGTATCAGCTGGGCATGACCCACAAGTTCTAAGCACGTTTTTTGCCAAGACCAAGGGCGCCTGCGGGCGCCTTTTTTTATGGCAGGGCTGTTTCCATCACTTCCGCCTGCATGGGCAGCGAAATTTCGATGCGTGTTCCGCCCAGTTCGCTGTCGGCGCCGATATGGATGCTGCCATTCAAGCCCCACACCCGTTCGCGCATGCCCAGCAAGCCCAGGGCCGTGGCCTTTTCCAGGTCGCGCTCGGCGATGCCGCGCCCGTCATCCTGGATGGTGATCGCCAGCGAGGAGTCGATGCGGTGCAGGGCGATGGTGATGTGGCTGGCCTCGGCGTGGCGCGCGATATTCGTCAGCGCCTCCTGCACGATGCGGTAGATGGCCGTGCTGCGCGCATCGTCGAGCACCAGGTCGGCTTCGTCGGCCAGCAAGTCAAAATGCACGGTGCGGCGCTGCAGGAAATCGTGGCGCAGCTTTTGCAGGGCGAAATACAGTCCCCCTTCATCGAGCGCGCGCGGGCGCAGGTTGCTGGCGATGCGGCGCAGCGACGTGATGGCCGTTACCAGCAAGCCATCCATGCCCTGCAGCAGCGCCTGCAGGGGCACGGTCGTGTCCGTGTGCTGGCGCACGAGGGTCAGGTCGACGCGCAAGGTGGCCAGCAACTGGCCCAGGTCGTCGTGCAGTTCGCGCGCGATATGCTTGCGTTCCTCTTCGCGGATGGATTGCAGCGCGCTCGATAGTTCACGCAGTTGCGAAAAGGAGCGGGCCAGCTGTTCATGCACCTGCTTGCGCGCGCTGATTTCGCGCACGATGATGGTAAACACGCTGCGGCCATCTTCCTGCATGGCCGAGAGCGACCCTTCGAGCGGAAACATGGCGCCATCGCTGCGCCGACCCGTCAGCGTGTAGTCGGTGGCGCGCCGGCCCGTCAGGCGCAGCTCCTGGCTGATGTCATCGAAGGGCGGGTCGCCATCGTGATTGCCCAGGCTGCGCAAGTCGCGCAGGATGTAGTGGCCCAGGCGCATGCCGCGCATGCCGGCCGGCGTGTCGCCGAACAGCCTGGCCGCGGCGGCGTTGGCATGCAGGATGAGTTGCCGGCTGTCGATGCTGATGATGGCATCGCTGGCGCTGTCGATGATGGCCTGGCCGCGCCCCTGTCTTTGCCGGCTGGCTTTCAGGGGAGGAAACAGGCACAGCAGGAGCGCCGCCGCCATGCCCAGGGGCAGCATGCGCAGCAATGTGGAGCTGCCTCGGTCGGGCATGGGTTTCTCCTTGCGAACGTGAACGAAGGCAGGGCGGCAATGGCGGACGGGACTTTCTGTAGCCTATGCCTGCTGGCGCAGCGTGGCTTGATGTGGCGCAGGAAGGGGGAAGGAAGGGATCAAAGGCGCCGCGCCGGCGAGGGCCGGGCGGCGGTGCGCGATTACATTTGCTTGAACAGGTGCAGGAAGCTGCGGCTCACTTCGAGCTTGTCGGACTTGCCCTTGATGAGCACCAGATGGCGGCCGCGGATGTCGCGCGTCACGCCTTCGATGGCATTCACGTTGACCAGGGTGGCGCGGTGGATTTGCCAGAACAGCGATGGATCGAGTTCTTCGGCCAGGTCGCGCACGGGCTTGCGGATCAAGGCTTCGTACTTGGCCGTCTGCACGCAGGTATATTTTTCATCCGAGCGGAAGAACAGGATCTCTTCCACGGGGATCATGCGCAAGTCCTGGCCGATGCTGGCCTGTATCCATTGCAGGTAGGCGGGCTTGGCCGTGATCTTTTCCGCCAGCTGCGACAGCATGGCCGTGACGCTGCTGTTGACGTCCAGCGCCGGCTTGTTCAGATGGGTTTTCAGGCGCTCCACCGTCACCAGCAGGCGTTCATGCTCGGGCGGCTTGAGCACGTAATCGACGGCGCCCCGCTCGAACGCCTCGACGGCGTGGGTGTCATAGGCCGTGACGAAGACGATGTGGGTCTTGCCGCCGATCACCTGGGCCGCTTCCATGCCCGTCTTGCCCGGCATGCGGATATCGAGGAAGGCAAAGTCCGGCTTCAGTTGTTCCACCAGTTCGATCGCTTCGTCGCCATTCTTGGCTTCGCCGATGATTTCCAGTTCGGGCCAGGCCTGGCCCAGGCGCAGGCGCAGCTGGTCGCGCATCAGTCTTTCGTCGTCGGCAATAATAGCGGTAGGCATAGGTCTCAAGTGTGAACAGGCGAAGATTGATTATTCAATGATTTGGCGTTTTTATCAACTGCCGAATTGATACACCTTATTTGGACAGCTGATACGGCACTTCGATCACGGCGCACACGCCACTGGGTTGATTTGGCGTAATGGTCAGGCTGCCCTGGTCGCCATGCAGCAGTTTCAGCCGCTCGCGGATGGTGGGCAAGCCCAGGCCCGTGCCGTCGCTGGGCACGACGCCAAAGCCCAGGCCGTCATCGGTGACGGTGACGCGCAGCTTGCTGTGTGCCACTTCCGCAACGATGCGCAGGGTGCCGCCCTCCGGCTTGACTTCCAGGCCATGCTTGATGGCATTTTCCACCATCGATTGCAGCATCATGGGCGGGAAGGCGGCGCTGCGCAGGCCGTCGGGAATCTGGAAGTCGACGGTCAGGCGCTCTTCCATGCGCATCTTCAGCAGGTTCAAGTACGCCTGCACCATGTCCGCCTCGCGGCCCAGGTTGGTGATCAGGGCGTTGTCGCGCATTTGCGGCAGCACGGCGCGCAGGTACTGGATCAGGCTGCGCTGCATCTTGGCGGCGCGCGGCGGATCGACCTGGATCAAATGCTCGACGGAAGCGAGGGTGTTGAACAGGAAGTGCGGCTCGACTTGCGCCTGCATCATCTGCATCTTCGCTTCGCTGAGCTGGCGCTGCATGGATTCGCGCTCTGCCGCCTCGTTTGCCGTGACCGTTTCCGCTTCGGCGCGTTTCTTGCCGCCGACGAGGGCCTTCATGGCGAACAGGGCCAGGACCAGCAGCGAGACAAAGCTCTTGAACCACGTGGAAGCCTGCTGGTGGTAGCGCGACACTTTTTGCTCTGCTGCATCATCGACGGCTTCCTCGATGGCATTCGACAGCTCTTCGCCGATTTGCGGCGGCAGTTCGATGTGGACTTCTTCCCCGGAAGCATTGGTCGTTACCGGATAGCTGGGCTTGGCCGGTGCCGCAGGGGCGGCAGGCGGCTCGGGCGGTTCCGGCGGCACGGTATTTGCGTGCTCGTCCGTCTCGGCGGCATCGGCCGGTTCGCTGGCCGCGTCGGCCGTGCTGCTGCGCCGGTTCTTGCTGTTGCGGGGATTGAAGTGGATGCCCGTATCGTCGATCAGGATATTCGTGTCCCCCGTGCCCTTGCTGGCCCGCTTGTGGGACTTGATGACGACTTCCTCGTTCGGGCTGGAGGAGAACAGCTCATCTTGCAGAATCGAGCCGGCGATCAGGGCCAGTGCGGCAAACAGGAAAAACTTCCACCAGGACAGCTGGGTGACCCAGGTCGTGGTCGCGTCGAATGCCCGTTGCAACCAGGCGAGGATGGTTTTCAACAGTTGCGGCAGGTCGGAAATCGGGAGCATGTGGACGCTTTCAAATACAAGATACAAGAGTTAATCGACGCGGCGGACAAGTTTAACCTGTTGTTGCGCCGTGTCAGAGTCTGATGTTGCCACTGTGCCTAAAGCGATGGCGCGATGCCAGCCGATTGCGACAGGCTGCACAAATGGGCACTTGAAGTGAAGGGCGGGCTTGCTGGTCGGTGGGGCGCTCGTGCATGCCTGGGAAATTAGTCCTTGCGGCGCATGCAGGGCAGGGCTATAATTCGCCCCCTCGCTGAACGACGCATGCAGATGCCAAGTAAAGCAGGGTGAAAAAAGAAGGTTGACGAAACGAGCTAAACGCTTCATACTCTTTCTTCTTCGCAGCTGACAAACACAACGCTTTGTCGATGGCGCGAAAGAAGTAACCGAATACAGTTCTTTAACAATTAACAGTCGATAAGTGTGGACATTTGATGCAGTGCAGCGCCGATCTTCGGATTGGCGTCATACTTAAAATATCAAATGTTCACAAGAAATAATGAAATAGGATACTTCTTCGGAAGTAGCCTGTCAGTTTTTTGAGTGAGCAAACACCTCGCAATGCGAGGGGTTTGAACTAGTTAAATAGTTCGACCATGCCGGTAAAACGGCAAAGTAACAGAGATTAAACTGAAGAGTTTGATCCTGGCTCAGATTGAACGCTGGCGGCATGCCTTACACATGCAAGTCGAACGGCAGCACGGAGCTTGCTCTGGTGGCGAGTGGCGAACGGGTGAGTAATATATCGGAACGTACCCTGGAGTGGGGGATAACGTAGCGAAAGTTACGCTAATACCGCATACGATCTACGGATGAAAGTGGGGGATCGCAAGACCTCATGCTCGTGGAGCGGCCGATATCTGATTAGCTAGTTGGTAGGGTAAAAGCCTACCAAGGCATCGATCAGTAGCTGGTCTGAGAGGACGACCAGCCACACTGGAACTGAGACACGGTCCAGACTCCTACGGGAGGCAGCAGTGGGGAATTTTGGACAATGGGCGAAAGCCTGATCCAGCAATGCCGCGTGAGTGAAGAAGGCCTTCGGGTTGTAAAGCTCTTTTGTCAGGGAAGAAACGGTGAGGGCTAATATCCCTTGCTAATGACGGTACCTGAAGAATAAGCACCGGCTAACTACGTGCCAGCAGCCGCGGTAATACGTAGGGTGCAAGCGTTAATCGGAATTACTGGGCGTAAAGCGTGCGCAGGCGGTTTTGTAAGTCTGATGTGAAATCCCCGGGCTCAACCTGGGAATTGCATTGGAGACTGCAAGGCTAGAATCTGGCAGAGGGGGGTAGAATTCCACGTGTAGCAGTGAAATGCGTAGATATGTGGAGGAACACCGATGGCGAAGGCAGCCCCCTGGGTCAAGATTGACGCTCATGCACGAAAGCGTGGGGAGCAAACAGGATTAGATACCCTGGTAGTCCACGCCCTAAACGATGTCTACTAGTTGTCGGGTCTTAATTGACTTGGTAACGCAGCTAACGCGTGAAGTAGACCGCCTGGGGAGTACGGTCGCAAGATTAAAACTCAAAGGAATTGACGGGGACCCGCACAAGCGGTGGATGATGTGGATTAATTCGATGCAACGCGAAAAACCTTACCTACCCTTGACATGGCTGGAATCCCCGAGAGATTGGGGAGTGCTCGAAAGAGAACCAGTACACAGGTGCTGCATGGCTGTCGTCAGCTCGTGTCGTGAGATGTTGGGTTAAGTCCCGCAACGAGCGCAACCCTTGTCATTAGTTGCTACGAAAGGGCACTCTAATGAGACTGCCGGTGACAAACCGGAGGAAGGTGGGGGATGACGTCAAGTCCTCATGGCCCTTATGGGTAGGGCTTCACACGTCATACAATGGTACATACAGAGCGCCGCCAACCCGCGAGGGGGAGCTAATCGCAGAAAGTGTATCGTAGTCCGGATTGTAGTCTGCAACTCGACTGCATGAAGTTGGAATCGCTAGTAATCGCGGATCAGCATGTCGCGGTGAATACGTTCCCGGGTCTTGTACACACCGCCCGTCACACCATGGGAGCGGGTTTTACCAGAAGTAGGTAGCTTAACCGCAAGGAGGGCGCTTACCACGGTAGGATTCGTGACTGGGGTGAAGTCGTAACAAGGTAGCCGTATCGGAAGGTGCGGCTGGATCACCTCCTTTCTAGAGTTTGCACGAAGCAGTAATGCTTCACGCTTCAAATGTTCACACTTATCGGCTGTTAGTCAAAGAAGAAACAGTAGTCGTAGTAGCACCGCGTTGGGGCTGTAGCTCAGCTGGTTAGAGCACCGTGTTGATAACGCGGGGGTCGTTGGTTCGAGTCCAACCAGCCCTACCAGCAGAAACAAACCCGGGGGTAAGGTGGACACCAGTCCAGCCAGACCTACCAGTATGTAATACCCACAGGGGGATTAGCTCAGCTGGGAGAGCACCTGCTTTGCAAGCAGGGGGTCGTCGGTTCGATCCCGTCATCCTCCACCAAGTACTTTGAAAGTGCAAACGTAAGCCGGTCAACAAGACTGTGGTTTAGGTTTGATCTTTTAGCGATCAAAGCTGTTTCGTTCTTTAACAATCTGGAAGAAGTAAAGATTATTTATTGATCGGTTTATCGTAAAACATAAATCGATGGGTAATGATTGTATGTATCAACAAACAAGCAACAACGTTGTACTTTCTTATCCCTGTAGCGCTCTTTTCGTTTGAAAGAACGAAGAGGCTAACGTTATAGGGACAAGCGAATAAGTGCACATGGTGGATGCCTTGGCGATTACAGGCGATGAAGGACGTAGTAGCTTGCGATAAGCTGCGGGGAGTGAGCAAACACACTTTGATCCGCAGATTTCCGAATGGGGCAACCCACCCTTTTAGGGTATTGCATACTGAATACATAGGTATGCAAGGCGAACGCGGCGAACTGAAACATCTAAGTAGCTGCAGGAAAAGAAATCAACCGAGATTCCCAAAGTAGCGGCGAGCGAAATGGGAAGAGCCTGTACGTGATAGTCGGACCGATAACAGAATCCTCTGGAAATAGGAGCCATAGTGGGTGATAGCCCCGTATGTGAAATCGGACCGGTGGTACTAAGCGTACGACAAGTAGGGCGGGACACGTGACATCCTGTCTGAATATGGGGGGACCATCCTCCAAGGCTAAATACTCGTAATCGACCGATAGTGAACCAGTACCGTGAGGGAAAGGCGAAAAGAACCCCGGAAGGGGAGTGAAATAGATCCTGAAACCGTGTGCATACAAACAGTAGGAGCGGACTTGTTCCGTGACTGCGTACCTTTTGTATAATGGGTCAGCGACTTACATTCAGTGGCAAGGTTAACCGAATAGGGAAGCCGTAGAGAAATCGAGTCCGAATAGGGCGATCAGTCGCTGGGTGTAGACCCGAAACCAAGTGATCTACTCATGGCCAGGATGAAGGTGCGGTAACACGCCCTGGAGGTCCGAACCCACTAATGTTGAAAAATTAGGGGATGAGCTGTGGGTAGGGGTGAAAGGCTAAACAAACTTGGAAATAGCTGGTTCTCTCCGAAAACTATTTAGGTAGTGCCTCAAGTATCACCATCGGGGGTAGAGCACTGTTATGGCTAGGGGGTCATTGCGACTTACCAAACCATTGCAAACTCCGAATACCGATGAGTGCGAGCTTGGGAGACAGACGTCGGGTGCTAACGTCCGGCGTCAAGAGGGAAACAACCCAGACCGCCAGCTAAGGTCCCAAAGATTGGCTAAGTGGAAAACGAAGTGGGAAGGCTAAAACAGTCAGGATGTTGGCTTAGAAGCAGCCATCATTTAAAGAAAGCGTAATAGCTCACTGATCGAGTCGTCCTGCGCGGAAGATGTAACGGGGCTAAGCCAGTCACCGAAGCTGCGGATATGCGTAAGCATATGGTAGGAGAGCGTTCTGTAAGCCTGCGAAGGTGTCTTGTAAAGGATGCTGGAGGTATCAGAAGTGCGAATGCTGACATGAGTAGCGATAATGGGGGTGAAAAGCCTCCACGCCGTAAGCCCAAGGTTTCCTGTTCAACGTTCATCGGAGCAGGGTGAGTCGGCCCCTAAGGCGAGGCAGAGATGCGTAGCTGATGGGAAGCAGGTTAATATTCCTGCACCGTCGTATGATGCGATGGGGGGACGGATCGCGGAAGGTTGTCTGACTGTTGGAATAGTCAGTTTCTGTCTCATAGAAGGCGCTTAGGCAAATCCGGGCGCGGAATTCAAGGGGATGGGACGAGTGAGCTTGCTCACGAAGCAATCGGAAGTGGTTCCAAGAAAAGCCTCTAAGCTTCAGTCATACGAGACCGTACCGCAAACCGACACAGGTGGGCGAGATGAGTATTCTAAGGCGCTTGAGAGAACTCGGGAGAAGGAACTCGGCAAATTGGTACCGTAACTTCGGGAAAAGGTACGCCCCGGTAGCTTGATTGGTTTACTCCATGAGGGTGAAAGGGTTGCAATAAACTGGTGGCTGCGACTGTTTAATAAAAACACAGCACTCTGCAAACACGAAAGTGGACGTATAGGGTGTGACGCCTGCCCGGTGCTGGAAGATTAAATGATGGGGTGCAAGCTCTTGATTGAAGTCCCAGTAAACGGCGGCCGTAACTATAACGGTCCTAAGGTAGCGAAATTCCTTGTCGGGTAAGTTCCGACCTGCACGAATGGCGTAACGATGGCCACACTGTCTCCTCCCGAGACTCAGCGAAGTTGAAATGTTTGTGATGATGCAATCTACCCGCGGCTAGACGGAAAGACCCCATGAACCTTTACTGTAGCTTTGCATTGGACTTTGAACCAATCTGTGTAGGATAGGTGGGAGGCTTTGAAGCGGGGACGCTAGTTCTCGTGGAGCCAACCTTGAAATACCACCCTGGTTTGTTTGAGGTTCTAACCTTGGTCCGTTATCCGGATCGGGGACAGTGCATGGTAGGCAGTTTGACTGGGGCGGTCTCCTCCTAAAGTGTAACGGAGGAGTTCGAAGGTACGCTAGATACGGTCGGACATCGTGTTGATAGTGCAATGGCATAAGCGTGCTTAACTGCGAGACTGACAAGTCGAGCAGGTACGAAAGTAGGACATAGTGATCCGGTGGTTCTGTATGGAAGGGCCATCGCTCAACGGATAAAAGGTACTCTGGGGATAACAGGCTGATTCCTCCCAAGAGTTCATATCGACGGGGGAGTTTGGCACCTCGATGTCGGCTCATCACATCCTGGGGCTGTAGCCGGTCCCAAGGGTATGGCTGTTCGCCATTTAAAGTGGTACGTGAGCTGGGTTTAAAACGTCGTGAGACAGTTTGGTCCCTATCTGCCGTGGGCGTTGGAAATTTGAAGGGGGCTGCTCCTAGTACGAGAGGACCGGAGTGGACGAACCTCTGGTGTACCGGTTGTCACGCCAGTGGCATTGCCGGGTAGCTAAGTTCGGAAGAGATAACCGCTGAAAGCATCTAAGCGGGAAACTTGCCTTGAGATGAGATTTCCCAGAGCCTTGAGCTCTTTGAAGGGTCGTTCGAGACCAGGACGTTGATAGGCTGGGTGTGGAAGTGCAGTAATGCATTAAGCTAACCAGTACTAATTGCCCGTACGGCTTGTCCCTATAACCTTAGCAGGTACAGAGGATGAGAAAGTACATGTTGCGTGAATGTTGATCGCAATCATTACCCAAGTAATATCTCAATAAATAGTCAAAAACTTCTTCCAGATTCATGGCCTTGTTGCTCTACAGAGAACAAGCGCCAGTACAAGTTATGCCTGATGACCATAGCAAGTTGGTCCCACCCCTTCCCATCCCGAACAGGACCGTGAAACAACTTTGCGCCGATGATAGTGCTGCAACCAGTGTGAAAGTAGGTTATCGTCAGGCTTGTTATTCGAAAAAACCCCCATCGGTGATCCGGTGGGGGTTTTTTTACGTCCATTGATCTGATGCATGGCATCGATCGCGTGCCGCCTTGAAAGGGATATCTTGTCTGCTTTGCATACGCTGGAACAACTCCGCGCGGGACAATTGGCCGGAATGCGCCGTCTGAAACTGTCCTGCGGCCTCACCGACTTCCCCAGCGAGATCTTCGACCTGGCCGACAGCCTGGAAATCCTCGACCTGTCCGGCAACGCCCTGTCATCGCTGCCGGACGACTTGCCACGCCTGCGCAAGCTGCGCATCATTTTTTGCTCGAATAATCTGTTTACCAGCTTGCCGGCCGTGCTCGGTTCCTGCCCTGCGCTGGAAATGATCGGTTTCAAGGCCAACCGGATACGCCAGGTGCCGGCCGCCGCCTTGCCGCCCGGCCTGCGCTGGCTGACCTTGACCGACAATGCCATCGACGCCATGCCGGATGCGCTGGGCCAGTGCGGACAATTGCAGAAACTCATGCTGGCGGGAAACTGCCTGAGCCACTTGCCCGCTTCGCTGGCCGATTGCCATCGCCTGGAACTGGTGCGCATCGCCGCCAACCGCTTCACGGCGCTGCCCGCTTGCCTGTTGGCCTTGCCACGCCTGGGCTGGCTCGCGTATGCGGGCAATCCATTTACGGAAGCGCAGGAGCTGGTGGCCCTGGCCGATGCGGCAACGGCAAGCGTGGCATGGCCGCGCCTGCAGCTGGCGCAGCAGCTGGGCGAGGGCGCTTCGGGTGTCATTTACCGGGCCGGCCTGGATGGCGCTGAGGATGTCGCGGTGAAAGTATTCAAGGGGGCGATGACGAGCGACGGCTTGCCGCGCAGCGAGATGGCCGCCTGCGTCCGCGCCGGCGCGCACGCCAGCCTGATTCCCATCCTGGGGACGCTGGACGCCCATCCGCAAGGCGCGCCGGGGCTCGTCATGCCGCTCATCGACCCTGCTTTCCGCAACCTGGCAGGACCGCCGAGTCTGGCATCGTGCACGCGCGACGTGTATGCCGATGGCGTGCGCTTTGACGCAGCGCAAGTGCTGGCCATTGCCCATGGCATCGCTTCGGCCGTGCGCCAGCTGCATGCGCGCGGCATCGCGCACGGCGACCTGTACGCGCACAATATCCTGCATGCGGACAGCGGCGCCTGCCTGCTCGGTGATTTTGGCGCAGCGTCCCTGTTCGAGCCCGGCTCGCCGCAAGGGGACGTTCTTCAAGGGATCGAGGCGCGCGCCTTTGGCGTGCTGCTGGGCGAGTTGATCGCCCATGCGGATGCCCCCTTGTCCGAACTGCACGCCCTGACGGATGCCTGTCTGCTGGAAGAGGTGGGGCGGCGGCCATCATTCGAGGCCATCGAACGCGTGTTGCAGGAAATGTTGCCCACATAAAAAAATGGCGCAGCCTTCGCAGGCTGCGCCATTTTTATTTCAGGCTGACAAGATTCAGCCCGCTACCGGCTCTTCTTTTTCCGGCAGGGCGATCTGGTTGTCGACGCTGAACTGGTAATCCTTGAAGACGTGTTCGGCCGTCAGGATCTGGTATTCGCCATTGTCCAGCTTGTGCGTGGTGTCCTTCAGGCGATACGTGTAGTGGCCGCAGGTCCAGCAGTTGAAGTTGCGCATGTGCGTGCACAGGCAAGTCTTGTCCATCACGACGACGGTCTTTTGCTCGGGATGGGCCGCCACTTCGCGGTTGTACGAGTTGATGTAGGCACAGTTGCCCGTCGCGTCGAGCAGGTAGCCGTACGATTCGCAGCCTGGGCGGATGCCGGCGCCGATGGCCGGCGTGTTCTTCAGCATGCGCATCGGGTAGCCCGTCGGCGAGACGCCGTTGACGATGATGTCTTCTTCCGAGGCCTTGTAGTATTCCTGCTTGACCTTGTTCGGCAAGCCGCATTCCTTGGTGACGGTAAAGCGCGTCGCCACCTGTACGCCAGCCGCGCCCGCTTCCAGGAAGGAGACGGCATCGCTGCCCGTGAAGATGCCGCCGGCCGCGATCAGCGGGATGTCCAGCTGTTCCGCCTTCAGGTAGGCCAGCAGTTCCGCCGTGATCGTGTGCAGGTCGTAATTGGCCCAGTCCATGCCGAAACCCAGGTGGCCGCCGGCCAGTGGTCCCTCGACGATGATGAAATCAGGCAAACGGTCCAGCTTGGCGTTCTTGCGCAGGAAGATTTGCAGGGCGCGCACGGACGAGACGATGATGCCCAGCTTGGCGTCGCGGAAACGTGGATGGTCAGCCATCAGGGCAAACGAGCCGAAGTGCAGGCCGGCCGACAGGGTGATGCCGTCGATGCCCGCGTCCAGCGCCGCATTCAGGCGCACGCGCAAGGTTTCGCGGGGGCCGTTCATGGTCAGCTTTTCCATGCAATTGACGAAGATCAAGCCATCGCCTTTTTTCGCTTCCATGGTGCGGCCGATATGCAGACGTTGCGCTTCTGCCAGGCGGCCCAAGTCGAACTGCACCACGGCCTTGTCGCTGTTATTGATGTTGAACTTGTACAGTTTTGTCTTGTCTTTGACGAAGGTGGTGTCGAAACGGCGGTCCGACACGTCTTCCACCATGGCATCGGAGATATGGCCGATACCGTTCAGCCGGGCCGCTTCCAGGGCCAGCTCCGACGTGGAAATATCCACACCCATTCCGCCTATCATGATGGGCACATATTCTTTTTTGCCAAATCGCAGGCGGAAATCATCAACACGTTTCATTGCTATCCTTAGACTACCGTGGTTATCACTGAGCCAGATGTACGGTCAAGCCCGCTGCCGGTGCGGCGCGCGGGCGCATGTAGCTGTGCGCAGCTTCAATTTTACCCCAAGCGGGCAGGCGCTCCGGGACAGCTTGCCGCCATGCCGGGGCAGGCGCGGGCCGGAGCGCGCTTCATCGGGTATTTAAGCGAAATTAATCGCGGAAATTGTTAAATTCCAGCGGCATGTCGGGTACGTCCTTGCGCAGCATGGCCATGGCCGCCTGCAGGTCGTCGCGCTTGGCGCCCGTGACGCGCACGGCTTCGCCCTGGATGCTCGCTTGCACTTTCATTTTGCTGTCCTTGATGACGCGCACGATTTTCTTCGCATCATCCGTTTCGATGCCATTCTTGATCTTGATGATCTGCTTGACCTTGTCGCCGCCGATCTTCTTGATGTCGCCTTCGTCGAGGAAGCGCACATCGACCTTGCGTTTGGTCAATTTGCTCGTCAGCACGTCGCGCACCTGGCTGAGCTGGAATTCCGAATCCGCAAACGCGGTCAGTTCGTTTTCCTTGTGTTCGACGCGGGCGTCGCTGCCCTTGAAGTCGAAGCGGGTCGAGATTTCCTTGTTGGCTTGCTCGACTGCATTCTTGACTTCGATCATATCGGCTTCGGAGACTACATCAAATGACGGCATGGTCTGTTCCTTTTCTTGTTAAAGCGAGCGCACGCTCGGCGCGCTGGGCCTTGGCGGCTGATTCTGCGCCATGGGACGGCCCTGTTAAAGATGCGACATTTTAACGGACAACGGGCAAGTCGCCCTTGTCCTGAGGTGGTTTTTTGTCGCTTTCGCTCTATAATCGAGCAAAATTTCCCTATCCCATGTCTGCAGAGCTCACCATCGAACACAATTACTCCCTCCAGCGCCTGAATACCTTCGGCATCGCGGCCAATGCGGCCGCCTACGTACGCATCACCTCGCAGGCCGAATTGCAGGCGGCGCTGCAGGATCCCGCCTTGTCCGGCATGCCGCGCCTGATCCTGGGCGGCGGCAGCAACATCGTGCTCACGGGCGACTATCCGGGCGCCGTGCTGCACATGGCCACGCGCGGCATGCGCCTGGCGCAGGCCGACTTCGAGACCATCCTCGTCACGGCCGCGGCCGGCGAAAACTGGCACGACTTCGTGCAGTGGACCCTGGCGCAAGGCGTGGGCGGGCTGGAAAACCTGTCGCTGATTCCCGGCACGGTGGGCGCGGCGCCTATCCAGAATATTGGCGCGTATGGCGTTGAAATCAAGGATTATCTGCATAGCGTGAGCGTCATGCACAGCGCCAGCGGCATCGTCTTCGACATGGACCGCGCGGCTTGCCGCTTCGCCTACCGCGACAGCATCTTCAAGCAGGAAGAAGGGCGCGAGCTGATCGTGCTGGAAGTGACGTTCGCCTTGCCGGCCCAGTGGCAGCCGAATCTGCGCTATGGGGAACTGGCGCAGGCCATCGCCGAGCGCAATCTTGCCGAACCGACGCCGCAGCAGGTGGCGGAAACCGTGATGGCCATCCGCCGGCGCAAGTTGCCCGATCCGGCCGTGATCGGCAATGCGGGCAGCTTCTTCAAGAATCCCGTCGTGTCAAAGGCACAGTGTGCGGCCCTGCTGGAACGTTTTCCTGCGCTCGTGCACCATGCGCAGCCCGATGGCACGGAAAAGCTGGCGGCCGGCTGGCTGATCGATCAGTGTGGCTGGAAGGGGAAAAACCTGGGGCCCGCGGGAGTGTATCCCAAGCAGGCGCTGGTTCTGGTGAATAATGGCGGCGCTCGTGGCGCGGACATTACCCGGCTGGCGGCAGCGATACAGGATGATGTAGAGGCGAAATACGGCGTGCGCCTGTCGCCCGAGCCTGTGTTTGTTTAATCAAGCAAAATGGCAGACGTAATCGAGCGTCTCCACCGTTTCGATATCAAAATAGCTATTGCCCGGGATGCTGAATTCCTGGCCCGCGCCATAGCTGTTCCACTCGGTCGCGTCGGCCAGGCGTACCTTGCACAGGCCGCCGACGACTTCCATGATTTCCGCTGCGCCCGTGTTGAAGCGCAGCGATGAGGGGAAAATCACGCCCACGCTTTTCTTCGTGCCATCGGCCAGGATGACGTTGTGCGACACGCACTTGCCATCGAAGTAGATATTCGATTTCTTGACGACACTGACATTGTCCAGTTGTGTGCTCATGCTTCACTTTCCTTGCTGTTAAAAATCAGTCCCGGACGTCATCGGCGCTCAGCACGCTGTTGCGTCCGCCGCGCTTGGCCGCGTACAGGGCCTGGTCGGCGCGGTTGATCAGTTGCTCGATCGTCGAGTCGGGCGAGGGCACGACGGTGGCCACGCCGATCGAGATGGTGACGATGCCCGTGCCTGCCGCCGGGTTTTCGATCTGCAAGCCTTCCAGGTGGCGCCGGCACGCTTCGGCGATCAGCAGTGCCCCGGCCGCTTCCGTTTCCGGCAGGATCAGGGCGAACTCCTCGCCGCCGTAGCGGGCCGCCAGGTCGGCCGGGCGCTTCAGGTGTTCCGTCAGCACGGCGGCGACCTTTTTCAGGCACAGGTCGCCTGGCAGGTGGCCGAAGTGGTCGTTATAGCTCTTGAAATGGTCGATGTCGCAGAAAAGCAGGCTGAGCGGTGCTTTGTCGCGCTGGCCACGCTGCCACTCGAAGTGCAGGGTTTCATCGAAGCGGCGGCGGTTGGCGATGCCCGTCAAGCCGTCGAGGGCGGCCAGTTTCTGTAATTCAATATTCGCGTCCGCGAGATTCTTTTGGCTTTCTCGCAGGAAACGGAATGCCTGGTCGCGCTGCAGGCGGCTGATGTGCGCGTTGGAATGGTAGCGTATGCGCGCCAGCAATTCCAGGCGGTCCGGCAGCTTCACCACGTAATCATTGGCGCCGACGGCAAAGCTGTGCGCCTTCAGTTTCGGGTCATCCTTGGCCGACAGCACGATGACGGGCACGTGCGCCAGCGCCTCGTGTTCGCGGTACAGCTTGATCAAGGCGAAGCCGTCGATGCCTGGCAGCACCAGGTCCTGCAGGATGACGGTGGGCTGCAGGCGCAGCGCCGTGTCCAGCGCCTGGCTGGCGTCGGTCACGTAATGGAATTCGATATCCTGCTGGTCGCTCAGCATGCGCCGGATTGCCTCAGCAATGATCAACTGGTCGTCCACCAGCAGCACGCTGACCTTGAATTCGGTCAGCGCGGGCTCGTGCTGGATGAAACTGGAGGAAAATTCTGGCATTGCATTCTTTTCAGATGTTGGGGGAGGGTTCCCACCCATTGTTGAGTTTGACGCCCAGGCGGCTGCGCAGGCTGGCGCCGATCTTGTCCAGGGGTAATATTTGCTGTGCTGCATCGAGTTCGGCCGCTGCGCGCGGCATGCCGTACACGGCACTGCTGGCCTGGTCTTGCGCGATCGTCGTCTTGCCGGCGCGGCGCATGGCCAGCAAGCCATCGCCGCCGTCGCGGCCCATGCCGGTGAGCAATACGCCGATGGCATCGCCGCGCCAGTGCTGCGCCACGCAGTTGAAGAAGACATCGACGGATGGACGATACACGTAATCGCGCGGTGCTGCATCGTAACCCAAACGATAATTTTGATCTAGCAGCAAGTGGTCGTTGGTCTTGGCCACCAGCACCGTGCCGGCCACCAGTTCGTCGCCGTCGGCGATCACGCGCACGGGCATGCTGAGCTGGTCGTCCAGCCATTTGGCGAAATGCGAGGCAAAGGTTTCATCGATGTGCTGCACCACGACGATGGCGCAGCCGGGCGGCGCGCTCCAGCCGGACAACACCTTGGCCACGGCCGACGGACCGCCCGTCGAGGCGCCGATGGCCACCAGCGACGTCACCTGGCCGTCGCCCCGTTCCGCGCCGTTGCCGTTGGCCTGGCGCGGCGGCGGCGTCTCCGCACTATGGCGTATCAGCTTGCCGATCGTCTTGATCTTGGCTAATAGTTCGCTGTCGCCGCCCACTTGTCCCTGCAGCACGGGCGTGGCGGTGACGTCGAGCGCGCCCGCGCCCAGCGCGCGGAAGACCTGGTTGACATTGTCCTGCGGGCGTCCCGTGACGACCAGGATGGCGCACGGGCTTTGTTCCATGATCAGGCGCGTCGCCTCGACGCCATCCATCTCCGGCATGTTCAGGTCCATCAGGATCAGGTCCGGGCGGTTATCCAGGCACATGCGCACTGCTTCGAGTCCCGTGCGGGCGATCCACAGCACTTGGTGTTCCTGCGTGCTGGCCACCACCCGGCGCAAGGCCTCGGCGGCCATCGCGACATCATTAACAATGGCAATTTTCATGAAGTACAGCTCATAAGCGCGCATCTCCTATCAGGTCGGCCACCGCGTCGAGCAGGGTCTCGTCGTGGAAGCTGCCCTTGGTCAGATAATAATCGGCGCCGGCGGACAAGCCGCGCGCGCGGTCCTCCGGCCTGTCCTTGTATGAAACGATCATCACCGGCAGCTTGTGCAGGTGCAGGTCCTTCTTGATCAGCGAGACCAGTTCGATGCCATCCATGCGCGGCATGTCCACATCCGTGATCACCAGGTCGTATTCGCCGCTGCGCACCACGTTCCAGCCGTCGATGCCGTCGATGGCCACGTCGACGTCGAAACCGCGCGCCAGCAGCAGCTTGCGCTCCATCTCGCGCACCGTCAGCGAATCGTCGACCACCAGGATGCGCTTGGCGCGGCGCTGCTGCGCCTGGCCCGTTTGCGCCAGCTGGTGCAGGCCACCTTCGTGCAGCAGCTTGTCGATCGACAGCAGCAGGTCGGGCACGTCGAGGATCAGCACCGGCTCGCCGTCGTCGAGCAGGGCGGCGGCGGAAATGTCGCGCATCTTGCCGAAGATCGGGTCGATGGCCTGCACGGCCAGGCTTTGCTCGCCGCGGATGGCGTCTACCACCAGCGCGTAGCTTTGCTTGCCGCGCCCGATGACCACCACCGGCAAGTCGTCGGCGCCGCTGGCGCTTTCGCCCAGTTCCAGCACCTGCGCCGCCGACACCAGGCCCAGGTGCTCGCCCTTGAGTTCGAAGAACTGCTTGTTTTCCAGCGTGTGGATGGCCGCTTGCGGCACGCGCACGACGCTTTCCACCTTGACGATGGGGATGGCGTAGGCTTCGCCCTGGATGTCGATCACCAGCGCGCGCACGATCGATTGCGTCAGCGGCAGGGTGATGAGGGCGCGGAAACCGCGTCCCGGCTCCGATTCCAGGCGCACGGTGCCGTTTTGCTGGCGTATCGTCTCGTGTACGATGTCGAGGCCCACGCCGCGGCCCGACAGCTGGTTGGCCGTGGCCTTCAGGCTGAAGGCGGGCAGGAACAAAAATTCCAGCAGCTCGCCCGGCGACAGCGCGGCGGCCATGGCGGGGCTGGCCATCTTGCGCTCGATGACGGACTGGCGGATCTTTTCCAGGTCGACGCCGCGCCCGTCGTCGCTGATCTCGATGCTCAGCATGCCGGCGCGGTGGCGCGCTTCCATGCGTATCGTGCCCAGCGCTTCCTTGCCCGCCTCGATGCGCTCGTACGGGCCTTCCATGCCGTGGTCGATGGCATTGCGCAGCATGTGGTTCAGCGGGCTTTCGATCTTCGCCAGAATGTCGCGGTCGACCAGGGTGTCTTCGCCCTCGATTTCCAGCTGCACTTCCTTGCCCAGGCTGCGCGCCAGGTCGCGCACCATGCGGGGAAACGCGTGGATGCCGTCGCGGAAAGGGCGCATGCGCAGGGCCAGCACCTCGTCGACCATGCCTTGCGAGACGGCCAGCAGGCGCCGTTCATAGGTTTCGATGTCGGCGATGTGCTCGAGCATGAACTGCTTCAGGGGCTGCGTCTTTTGCAGCGCCAGCAGGGATTTTTCCATCAGGCCCGCGTCGCCGGAGCGGGAAATGGCTTCGTGCAGGTGTTCGATGGCGGAAAACAGGCTGCTCTGGTTGCGCTTGAAGCGCTGCAGGGCGCCGATGAAGGGATGCATCTGGTGCGCATTGATGCGCGATTCGCTGGCCAGCGACAGCAGCTTGTCGAAATTTTGCGCCGGCGCCTTGGCCGCAGCCGTGGCGGCCGTTCCGCTGGCACGCGGCGCGGCGACCGCCGCCGCTTCCTCGCCGGCCAGGCCGCCGGCCACGGGGGCTTGCGGCGCGGCGATGTCCGCCGGCACGGGCGGCGCCGGAGCAGCGGCGGGCGGCGGCGGGGACGGCGGCAGGGCGGGCAGTTTCCGGCAGCTCGGCGATGCCGGCGATGGCGTTCAGGGTCTGGTCGATCTGCGCCGCGTTGGCGGCCAGCCACGCCTCGGCGCCCGCGTCGTCCAGGCGCGACAGCTGCACGATCAGGTCCACGCCCGACAGCAGCACGTCGACCCGTTCCGGCGTGAGCTTCAGGCGGCCATGCTGGGCGGCAACAAAACTGTCTTCCATGCCGTGCGCCAGCTGCACCACCACCTGCAGGCCGACGATGGCGGCGGCGCCCTTGATCGAGTGCGCCGCGCGCATCATCGATTCGACGGCGGCCGCGTCGCCCGCATGGCGCTCCATGGCCAGCAAGCCGTCGGTGAGAATCTGGGTCTGGCTGTCCGCCTCCATGCGGAACAGGTCCAGCATGGAAAAGGCACTCAGGTCGCCGTGCTGTTCCTGGCTCATCGTAGTAGTCTCGCAAGTTGAAAGCCGATCAGCGCCGTGTCCAGGCAGCCGATGCGCATGTCGCCTTCGGTGATGACGCCGGACAGAAAGCGCGACAGGCCCTTGTTGATGGTGGCGGCCGGCGCCTGCACGGCGCCCGAGGCATAGCGCACGATGCCGTGCAGGTCCGCCACGGGCAGGGCATAGGCCTGGTCTTCCCAGCGCATCAGCAGCAGGCGCGCAAAGGTGTGGCGGCCTTTCGCCACCGGCGCGCCCTGTTCGTCGATGCCCAGCAGGTGCGCCAGCGACATGCACGGATACAGCTTGCCGCCGATATTGACGATGCCGGCCAGGCCGCGACCGCTGCGGTGCGGCAGCGCGTGCGGCTGCGCTTGCGGCGCCACCGAGTCGAACACGCGCGTGGGCAGCGCCAGCCATTCGCGGCCGATGCGGAACACCAGCGCGGAGCTGTCGCGCACTTCGCCGCCCGCGTCGAGCTGGCGGAAGTGGCTGGCCCATTCCTGCTGGTAGTGTTCGTCAACGGGGCGCTGCAGGTTGCGCTGGGCCGCGTCGGCATACACCTCGCAATTGCGGCAATGGACGTTGGCCGGCAGCCTGGGGCAGCTCTGGTCGCCGACCACGCCGATGTGGTTCCAGCAGTCCTCGATGCCGTCCAGGGTCCCGCTCTCGATGGTGGTGCTCATGCGTGCCCCTTAGTTGGACGCCTGGCGGCGCTGGTAGATGCGCGCCGCGCGCGCCTTCAGGGTGGCGGCAGCCGTATGGTTGCCATTGCGTTCGGCCAGCAGGGCCAGGTGGCACAGCGCCTCGTAGTGGTCGGGCTGCAGGTAGATGCAGCGGCGCCAGTAGTCGTCCGCCAGGTCCATCTTGCCGGCCAGCTCGTTGATAATGCCCAGCATGAAGTACGCTTCCGCCGCCTCCGGCGCGCGGGCCAGGTGGGCGTGGCATTTTTCGCCCGCCTCGCGCAGCTGGCCACGGTCGGCCAGCCGGCGCGCCTCGGCCAGCAGGTCGGCCGCGGCGGCCGGCGCCGGGGCGGCCACGGCCACGGGACGGGCGCGGGACGGCGCAGATGCTGGCACGGCATGCGGCGCGCGGGCCGGCAGCGGGCGCGGGGTGGGCGGCACGCTGCGCAGCGCCCGTGCCGGCGGCAAGGCGGCCACCTGGATGACGGCCGCCGGCGGCGTGCTGTCCTTTTTCAGGGCGAAGGCTTGGCGGAACTGCAGCGGCGCAAAGCCGTTCTGGCAGAACGACGGCACTTCCGCATAGCCGGCCAGCAGCATGCCGTCGTCGGCCAGCAGGGCGGACAGGTTGTGGATGGCGGCGCGCGTGGTCGGCTTGTCGAAATAAATCAGCAGGTTGCGGCAGAAGATGACGTCGTAATGGCGGCTGTAGGTGGCGGTGTCGAACTGCAGCAGGTTGCCCTGCCTGAACGTGACCTGCTCGCGCAGGGCATCGATGATGCGGTAGGCGTCGTCGGCCACGTGCGTGAAATAGCGTTCGCGGAAGGCCACGTCCTGCGCGCGGAAGGCATTGCGGCCATAGATGCCGGCCTGCGCCCGCTCGATGCAGCCGGGGCTCAGGTCATAGGCGTCGATACTGAAGGCCTGTTTTGGCACGGCGCCGTCGCGCAGCGCCATGGCCATGGAATACGGTTCCTCGCCGCCGGCGCAGGGAATCGACAGGATACGCGTGGCGCGTCCCCGTGCCCAGCGCTCCTGCACCAGTTCGACGGTGGCGTAAAAGGCCTGCGGGTCGCGGAACAGCCACGACTCGGGCACCACCACCAGCTCGATCAGCTGCGTCATTTCGGCCGGCGTGAGCGCTTGCAGGTAGGCGTCGCTGTCGGCAAAGCCCGTCTGCTCCATGCGCTGGCTCACGGCTCGTTCCGCCACCGATTTCGAGACGGACAGGCCGGTGGCGCGGCGCAGCAGCGATTGCGCCGTCATGCCGTGCTCCCGCCTTGAAACAGCAGCGCGCGCACGTCCGGCGGCAGCAGGTGGGCCAGTTCCACCAGCTGCACGATGCCGTCCGCGTCGCTGGCCACCTGGCCCAGGAAGGGCGCCGTGGCCACGCCGCTGTCGCCCAGCTTGTTCGGGGCGATGTCGGCGATGCCGCGCACCTGCGAGGCCAGCAGCCCCAGCGCATGCGTGGCGCCATCGGGCGCGCGGTAGTCGACGACGACGATGCGCGTGTCAAACTGGGCCGCCGCCGCCGGCAAGCCTGCCAGGCGCGACAGGTCGATCACGGGCACGGGCACGCCGTGCAAGTCCATCAGGCCGGCCACGTAGTCGGGCGTGAGCGGCAACTGCTTGAGTTCCAGCAGCGGCAGCACGCGCACGATGGCGGCCAGGGGCAGGCCGTAGCGGTCGCGTCCGATGTGAAAGACCAGTACTTTCATGGGATCAGATGGTCACGGCAAAGGTCGAGACGCTCGACTGCAGGTCGCCCGCCGCATATTGCAGCTGGTGCACCGCCTCGCTGGTGGCTTTCAGCGATTCCACCGTCTGCTGCGTGGCGTCATTGAGCTGCATCATGGTGTCGGAAATCTGCGAGGCGCCGATGGCCTGCGACTGCATGCCTTGCAATACTGCATCAAATTGCGGCGTGAGCTTCTGCACCTGGTCCATCACGGACGACAGCTGCTCGGCCACCTGCCGCACCTCGCCCACGCTGCGGCGGATTTCCTCCGAGAACTTATCCATGCCCATCACGCTGGCCGACACGGCCGACTGCATTTCCTTGAGCATCTGCTCGATATCCCACGTGGAGACGGACGTCTGGTCGGCCAGACGGCGGATTTCCGTCGCCACCACGGAGAAGCCGCGGCCCGCTTCGCCCGCCTTTTCCGCCTCGATGGCGGCGTTCAGCGACAGGATGTTGGTCTGGTCGGCCACCTTGGTGATGGTGATCAGCACGCTATTGATATTGCTGGCTTTTTCCGACAGGGCGGCCAGCTTGGCGTTGATGGAATCGGTGGCCGAGACCATGTGCTGCATGGTCGAATCCATGCGCTTGAGGTTATTCTGCGCTTCGGCCGTGGCATTCGTCGTGTAGTCGGCGACGGCGGTGGCGTCTTCCATGGTTTTCAGCAGCTGGCTCGTGTTGGCCGAGATTTCCTTGGTGGTGCTGAGGATTTCCACGCTGGTTTGCGCCTGCTCAATGCCCGTGGCTTCCTGCTGGCGCGCCGAGGCGGCGATTTCCGTGGCGGACGTCGTCACCTGGATGCCGGCCTTCTGTACGTTGTTGAGCAGGCTGCGCAGGTTCTCGAACATCTTCGCCAGGCCGTTGCCCAGCTGGCCGATGGCGTCGCTGCCCGTGATGCCGACCTTGCCGGTCAGGTCGCCCGATGCCGCCTTCGATACCACTTCCAGCAGGGAATCGACCTTGGCCCGCAAGGTGTTGGTGGCGGCCAGTTCATTGGCCTGGTTGTCCTGGATGGTTTGCGCCATGCGGTTGAATTCTTCCGTCACCTTGCCCAGCTCGTCGCGCGAGATGATGGCCGCGCGCGCGCCCTGTTCGCCGGCGGCGATGCGGCCCACGGCGTCCGTCAGGTTGTTCAGCGGGCCGAGGATGGAGCGGCCCAGCAGGTAGGAGATGCCCAGCGCCAGCACGACGCACAGCACGCCGCCCAACGACAGGGTCAGCAGCATGGTTTCCTGCAGCCGGCCGGTCGTGTTCGTCCGTTCGGCCAGCAGGCGGTTTTCTTCGGCGGCCGCTTCGTCGAGCAGCTTGTTGGCTTGCACGATGCCGGGCGAGCCGGCCGGCGGGAGCAGGCGCGCCACCGCTTCCGTGGCGCCCGGCGCATTGCCCAGCGCGCGGCGTTTTTCGATCAGGGGATTGATCCAGTCCTTGACCCAGGTGGAGCTCAGCTGGTCGATCTGGCGGAAGCGTTCCGTCTGCACCTTGTTGTCGGCCGTCATGCTGATGGATTTTTGCGTGTGCTGGCTCAGCACGGCCGCTTCGTCCGTTTCCGGCGTCAGCGACGCTTCATTGCCGGTGAGGATGTAGCCGCGCGTTTCCACCTGGATTTGCAGGATGGAATTGTGAATCTTGTCGATCTCGACCAGCACTTCCATCGTGTGGCGATCCCAGGCATTGGCTTCGGACAGCCGCGAAAAGCTGTTGTAGGCCACGCCCAGCAGGATCAGGATGATGGCCACGATCGAGCCGAAGCCCAGGTACAGTTTATTCTTGATACTCAGGTCTTTGAACATGGGAGGGCTCCGGAAGCGGGAAGGTCAGCACAATTGCACTGTAGCATTTTGCCATGCGTACAGCAAAATGGGGGCAATCCGGGGGCGTGGCGGGGCGTAAATCGCGGACGAGTGCGCTGTAAATGCAAAAAAGCCGCCCGAAGGCGGCTTTTGCTGGGAGGAAAGGAAGCGTTGCCGCCCCGGCCTGCTTACTTCTGGCCGCGCTTTTCGCGGGCGATGGCGGCGATGCGCATGCGCAAGGCGTTCAGCTTGATGAAGCCGCCGGCGTCGGCCTGGTTGTAGGCGCCGCCGTCTTCGTCGAAGGTGGCGATGTTCATGTCGAACAGCGAATCCGTCTTCGAGTCGCGCGAGACGACGATGACATTGCCCTTGTACAGCTTGATGCGTACCCAGCCGTTCACGGTCTGCTGCGTGTGGTCGATCAGGGTTTGCAGGGCAACGCGCTCCGGCGCCCACCAGTAGCCGTTGTAGATCATCGACGCGTAGCGCGGCATCAGGTCATCTTTCAGGTGGGCCACTTCGCGGTCCAGGGTGATCGATTCGATGGCGCGGTGGGCTTTCAACATGATGGTGCCGCCCGGGGTTTCGTAGCAGCCGCGCGATTTCATGCCGACGTAGCGGTTTTCCACCAGGTCCAGGCGTCCCACGCCATGCTTGCCGCCAACCTTGTTCAGTTCGGCCAGCACGGTGGCGGGCGACATGCGCACGCCGTTGATGGCGACGATATCGCCTTTTTCGTATTCGATGTCCAGGTATTCCGCTTCGTCCGGCGCCTTTTCAGGGCTGACGGTCCAGCGCCACATGGTTTCTTCCGCTTCGGCGCTCGGGTTTTCCAGATGGCGGCCTTCAAAGCTGATGTGCAGCAAGTTGGCATCCATCGAGTACGGCGCGCCGCCGTTCTTGTGCTTCATGTCGATTTCGATGCCGGCGTCTTCCGCGTACTTCAGCAGTTTTTCGCGCGACAACAGGTCCCACTCGCGCCACGGGGCGATGATCTTCACGCCCGGTTTCAGCGCGTAGGCGCCCAGTTCGAAGCGCACCTGGTCGTTGCCCTTGCCGGTCGCGCCGTGCGAGATGGCGTCGGCGCCCGTGGCGTTGGCGATTTCGATGAGGCGCTTGGCGATCAGCGGACGGGCGATCGAGGTGCCCAGCAGGTATTCGCCTTCATACACGGTGTTGGCGCGGAACATCGGGAAGACGAAGTCGCGCACGAATTCTTCGCGCACGTCCTCGATATGGATGTTTTCCGGCTTGATGCCGAACTTGATGGCCTTGGCGCGTGCCGGTTCCAGTTCTTCGCCCTGGCCCAGGTCGGCCGTGAAGGTGACGATTTCGCACTGGTAGTTATCTTGCAGCCATTTCAGGATGACGGAGGTGTCCAGTCCGCCCGAATAGGCCAGGACTACTTTTTTAATGTCGCTCATATTGCTTCCAGTTGTCGTTGTCTATGTATGTAGTGCGATGCTGCCAGGTTTTCTGCAGTGCCTGGCGAATTAGCTGATTTTACCGAGTAACAGGTATTCGATCAGGGCTTTTTGCACGTGCAGGCGGTTTTCCGCCTCGTCCCACACCACCGATTGCGGGCCGTCGATGACTTCGGCGGCCACTTCCTCGCCGCGGTGGGCGGGCAGGCAGTGCATGAACAGGGCGTCGGGCGCGGCGCGGGCCATCTTTGCGCCGTCGACGATCCAGCCGTCGAAGGCGGCGATGCGGGCCGCGTTTTCCGCTTCGTAGCCCATGCTGGTCCACACGTCCGTGTTGACCAGGTGCGCGCCGGCACAGGCGTCGGACGGGTTGTCGAAGAAGGTGTAGCGCTCGGTCTTGACCTGCGTCAAGTCGATGTCGTAGCCCTTCGGCGTCGAGACGTTGACGTGGAAGCCGAACACTTCGGCCGCCTGCAGCCACGAGTACAGCATGTTGTTGGCGTCGCCGATCCAGGCGACGACCTTGCCGGCGATCGAGCCGCGGTGTTCGATGTAGGTGAAGATGTCGGCAAAGACCTGGCAAGGGTGGTGTTCATTCGTCAAGCCATTGATCACGGGCACGCGCGAATTGGCGGCGAAGCGCTCGATGATTTCCTGGCCGAAGGTGCGCACCATGATGATGTCGCACATGCGCGACATGACCTGGCCCGCGTCTTCCACCGGCTCGCCGCGGCCCAGCTGGGAATCGCGCGTGTTCAGGTAGATGGCGGCGCCGCCCAGCTGGTGCATGCCGGCCTCGAACGACAATCGCGTGCGGGTCGAGTTCTTTTCAAAGACCATCACCAGGGTGCGGTCGATCAGTGGATGGTAGATTTCGTAGTTCTTGAACTTGCGCTTGATCAGATGGGCGCGTTCGATCACATATTCATACTCTTCCAACGTGAAATCGGAGAACTGGAGGTAGTGCTTGATCGGTTTTTTTGTCGACATAATGACCACTTGAAGATGCGCAGGCCGCCGGCGGCGTGCCTTTCCCGCCGGGTTGCATCAGCGTACAACATCTCGTGCTGATGACTGCCTCGCCCGGCGCGCTGCTGTGTTGATCGGTGCCCGTGCCGGTTTGTCGCGCGGGCCGATGCGGTTTGCCAAGTTGAGAATAATGCAATGGCAAGGACGTCAGCCGTTCAATTATAAGGGTTTTGCTTTTAGATTGGAAAGACCGTCCGGCCGCGTACTTGTATAGGCAAGCACGCGGACCCTTGCGCCGCTCTAATAGATGCTGGCCGGCGCGGCCCCGTCCAGCTGGGGCGCCACGAGCGGCAGGTCCAGCGTGAAGCGCGTGCCGGCGGGGCTGCTGCTCACCTGGATGGTGCCGCCCAGCAGGGCCGTGACGATGTTGTAGCTGATCGACAGCCCCAGGCCGCTGCCGCCCTGGCCCAGCTTGGTGGTAAAGAAGGGGTCGAAGATGCGCGACAGATACTGTTCCGCGATGCCGCCGCCATTGTCTTCAAACACGATCTGCACGCGGGCCGCTTCCACCGTGGCGGACAGGCGCATGCAGCCCGTGCCGGCGCTGCCGTCGTTGTGCCGCTGGTCGAAGGCATGCAGCAGGGCATTGTTGATCAGGTTGGTGATCACCTGGCCGAACGGGCCAGGATAGCTGTCCATGGCGATGCCGAAAGCGATGTCCATCTCGATGCGGTGGCCCGAGCTGCGGATGCGGTTCATGACGGTGGCGATGATTTCATTGCTCACTTGCTGCAGATCAAACTGGCGCCGCTGCTCGGTGGTGCGGTCGACGGCCACCTGCTTGAAGCTGTTGACGAGTTCGGCAGCGCTGTGCAGGCCGCGCATCACCAGCGCCGACGCCTTGCCCGCATCCTCGATATAGCTGGCCAGGTCGGAGCGGCGCAGGCCGGGGCCGTTCATCAGGCGTTCCACGTCTTCCGTCTTCTGCTGCATGGTGCTGGCGATCAATAAACTGTTGCCGATCGGGGTATTCAGTTCATGCGCCACGCCGGCCATCAGGGAACCGAGGGCGGCCAGCTTTTCCTGCGATACCAGTTGCGCCTGGGCATCTTGCAGCTGGCGGTAGGCGCTGGCATTGTCGAGCGCGATGGCGCCATACGCGCACAGGGTGCGGAAGATCAGCCGCTCGCGTTCGCCATACGCGTTGGCATGGCAGGCCTGCACCGTCATCACACCCAGCACGCGCTCGCCCACCATCAGCGGCACGTACAGCACGCTCTGGTTATGCAGGGTGCCGGGCACGGTGTAGGCATGGCGCTTCAGGGGCACCTGGGCGATGTACACTTCGCGCCGGCCCAGCAGGCAGCGCACGGAATAGGCGCGTGGATTGCTCAGTGGAATGGCGTTGTCGGGCAGGGGCCGGCCCGCTTCCATGCCGTGCGCGCGCCGCAGCGCCGTGCCGGGCGCATCGAGCATGTAGACGGCGAACGTGTTGACGGGAAGCAAGGCGTGCACGTGGCGGTCGAGCACCTGGAACACGGCGCTGGCGTCCAGGTGGGTGGTGATTTCCTGGCCGATGGCCGACAGGCGCTCCAGGGTGTCGCTGGTCTGCTGCAGCACTTCGGCGCGGCGCGCCTCGGAGGCGGCCAGTTCGCGGTGATGATAGCCTTCCGAGCGCGCATGTTCCGTCTGGTGGTGCACCTGCATGGCGATGGCGCGGTTGGTCGCTTGCTGCGTGTGGCTCTTTTCCCGCGCCACGCCCGCATCGAGGGCGATATCGTAGGCGCGCGCGTAGTCGCCCGCATGCGCATATTCGCGCGCCAGGGCGTCGAGCAGCTCGCCCGGCGGCACGTAGCCGTCGATGGAGGCGGCTACCTGCAGGGCCTGGTGCAGGAAATGCAGGGCGGGATTGCGCTCCAGCATGCCCGGCGGCGGCGGCAGCTCGTGGCGCGCATGCAACATCGCCAGCACGCGCAAGGCCGCCACCTGGTGCATGGCGTCGCCCTGCGCCGTGGCCAGCTGGCGCGCCCGTTCCGCCGCCTGGTAGGCTTCCTCCGGGCGGTCCAGGTAGGACAGCGCGTGGGCGCTGCCGCGCTGCGCCATGCTGCGGAAATCGGCCTGGCCCAGCGCTTCGGCCCGCTGTGCCAGGCGGCTGAAGGCGTCGAGCGCCGTGTCGTAGTCGCCCTTGTCCAGGCTCAGCTCGCCCAGGTGGAACAGGGCGTTCGCATACGTGCGCGCGCCGGACACGGGCGCGAGGATGTGCAGCGCTTCGCGCAGCAAGTCTTCGGCGGCGCCCAGGCGGCCCAGCTTGCGCATGGTTTCCGCCGTATGCGTCTGGCAGGCGCCGATGCTGCGGGGCCAGCCCGTCGGGCGCGCCAGGTCCAGCGCGCACTGCATCCATTCCAGCGCCGATTCGTGGTCGTTGAGGCTGGCGAAGCAGTCGCCGATATTGATGGCGGCCGTGATGGCACCCCGCATCTGGCCGCTTTCCAGGGCCGCTTCATAGCTTTGCATGTAGTGGCCGGCGGCCGTGCCCAGGTCGCGCGAGGTGTGCGCCAGCAAGCCGCGGAAGTCATGCACCCAGGTGGCCAGCGGCGCGGGCAGCTTGCCGCTGTCGGGCAGGAAGCGGGCGCCCCATCGGGCCTGGGCGGCCGGCGCGTCGCGCAGGACGGCCCAGCGTGCCGTGGCCGCGTCGGCCAGGCTGGCGCGCGCCGTGTCGCCGGCGCCGCGCGCCTGTTCGCTTGCCGCCTGCAGTTCGGCGTCGCAGCGGGCATGGTCGCCGCGGTCGACGGCGATCGAGGACAGCAGCCAGTGCACGTCGGCGCAGCCGGCGCCGTCGCCGTGCGCGCACAGGGTGGCGTATGCCGCCAGGGCCAGGCTTTCGGCCGCGTCCAGCGCGCCTTGCAGCCAGGCCACTTCCGCCTGCACCAGTTGCAGGCGTGCCTGTGCCTGCGCCAGGGCGCCCGGTGCCAGTCCGGCCAGCGGCAGCAGCCGGCCCGCTTCTGTGCCCAGTTCACTTGCCCGCAAGCAATCGCGTTGCCGCAAGTGCCAGGACAGCAACAGCAGCAGGGGCACGCGCTCGGTGCCGCGCAAGGGCCGCAATTCATTTTCCCACTGCGCTATTTCGTGTTCGAGCGCGAACATTTCCATTCGACAAATCTCCCCGCGGCGCCAGCCTGCAAGGGATCAGGCTGTACTCCATCGCATTGTAAGCTGCAAACGGGGGTAATTGTTCAGTGTGCCGGACAGATTTCACATGCCGGCGCAGCGCAGGGCGAGCAGTGGCTCCCTGCGCATGCTGGCCCGCTTAGCGCGACACGAGGCGGACGGATTGCGTGCCGTCGAGGCGCATGGCGCTGCGGCTGTCGGCGGGCATGCGCAGGCCTGGCAGCACCTGGGCGTCGTCGATGACCACATGTTCGCCGGCGTTGCTGAAAGCGAAAGAGGCGCCGCGCCGCGTGACGAATACCCCTGGTCCCTGCGGGAACAGTTCCACTTCCGCCTTGTCGTGGCGTTCCAGCTTGTCGCTCAGGCGGCCAAAGAAGTGCAGATTATCTTCGCGCACGACGAGCATTTGTTCGTTCGACAGCTGATACACCTGTTCGATCTGCTCGGCTTCCTCGGCAGTGACGCGGTAGGGCGAGCTGACGCTGACGCGTACGCTGTCGGTCGGGGTGGGGGCGCTTTGCGCCAGGGCGGCAGTGCTGACCAGCGACAGCAGGACGGCTGCGGCAATCGGGAAGAGACGTGAGCTTTGCATGACATTCACCTTCAATCAGGGTTGAGGATAAGGGATTAGACCGGAGTGTCACTGCGAGGTTTCCTGCAGGGACAGATGTCAAGGTAGCAAACGCCCGTCGCCATCGCCAGCGCCGGGCGATGAAGCGCCCGTTTCATGCGCTGGAATGCAGAAAAGCGGTGGTGAACGGTTTTTGGGATTAAACGTGGAAAGCAGGCTCGGCTGCAAAATTAAATTTTGCCAGGCCGTCTGTTGGAGGCGTGATATTCGATGCCGGGGCTGCCCCCGGCACCGGGGTCAATACAGCGTCTGTGCCGATTCGTGCAGCAGCTGGCCATACAGGGTATGGCGCATCTTGGCGATCTTGCCTTCGGACAAGGCTTGCAGGATGGCGCACTGCGGCTCGATCAGGTGGCGGCAATTGTAGAACTTACAACCGCCGAGGTAGGGCTGGAATTCGCGGAAGGCCCGCTCCAGCATGCCTTCGGACAGGTGGTACAGGCCGAATTCCTGGAAGCCGGGCGAATCGATGATGGAGCTGTTCGCGCCCAGTTCGTCGAGCTTGTACAGGCGCGTAAACGTCGTCGTGTGCTTGCCCGTGTCCAGCGCGGCCGAGATTTCGCGCACGGCGATGTCGGCGTCCGGCACCAGCAGGTTGATCAGGGACGACTTGCCCATGCCCGACTGGCCGATCAAAATCGATGACTGGCCCGCCAGCAAGGGCGCCAGGGTGGCCACGGCATGTTCCGGTTCGGCGCGCGCCGACACTTCATGCACGGGGTAGCCCAGCGAGGAATACGGCAGCAGGCGTTCGCGGGTCTTTTCCAGCGCGGCCGTCACGTCCGTCTTGTTGAGGATGATGCGCGCCTCGATGCCGGCCGCGTCGGCCGCCACCAGCGAGCGCGAGATCAGGTCGTCGGCAAAGCCCGGTTCCGTCGCGACGACGATGAACAGCTGCGTCAGGTTGGCCGCCAGCAATTTCGATTTGTACTGGTCGGAGCGGTACAGCAGGGTCTTGCGCTCCTCGATGCGGTCGATGACGGCCTGGTCGTTGGAGGTGCGTGTCAGGTGCACGATGTCGCCCACGGCCACATTGGTTTTCTTGCCGCGCGTCACGCATTGCAGCTTGGCACCGTCCACGTCGGCCAGGTAGTGGCGGCCGTGGGCGGCGATGATGACGCCGGTCAACTTGCCTTCGCTCATGGGGCCACCTGGCTGCTCTGGAAGATGAGGTCTGCCTTGGCGGCGCAGATGAAGTCGTTTTCGGACAGGCCGCCGGCGCCCTGGTTGACCGAGTGCGTGTCGTAGCGCACGGCGCAGGTTTTGTAAGTAATGATGAGCTCCGGATGATGGTCTTGCGTGTGGGTCATATAGGCCAGGGCGTTCACGAACGCCAGGGTCTGGTAGTAATTCTTGAAGCCGAAATCGCGGCACAGCTTGCCGTTTTGCACGCTCCATTGCGGCAGCAGGGCGTGCAGGGTGGCGATGTCCGTGTCGCCCAGCGCCTGCTGGCGCGGCGCGCAGGACAGTTGGGCCAGGTCTTGCGCGGTCGATGGCGTCGTCATGCGGCAGCTCCTTTCAGGTGGCGGATGCGCACGCTGGCCGGCGGATGGCTGTCGTAGAAGGCCGAGTGCAGCGGGTCGGGCGTCAGGGTCGAGGCATTGTCCTCGTACATTTTCACGAGGGCCGAGACCAGGTCGTCCGCCTGCGTGTGCGTGGCGGCGAAGGCATCGGCCTCGAATTCGTGCTTGCGCGAGCTGAGCGACGTCAACGGTCCCAGCAGGAAGGTGAAGACGGGCAGCACCAGCATGAACAGCAGCAGGGCCAGCGCATCCGTCGGCTGGCCCGTCAGGGCCAGGGCGACGGGGTCCACGCCCAGGCCCGCATAGAACCACGGCTGCGTCTTCAGGAAGCCCAGCAGCGCCAGGAAGCCCAGCGAGACGGCGAACATCATGGCGATGCGCTTGACGATGTGCTTGAGCTTGAAGTGGCCCAGCTCATGCGCCAGCACGGCTTCGATTTCCTGCGGCGCCAGGCGCGACAGCAGGGTGTCGAAGAAGACGATGCGCTTGTTGGCGCCGAAGCCCGAGAAATACGCATTGCCGTGGGCGCTGCGCTTCGAGCCATCCATGACGAACAGGCCTTTCGAGGCGAAACCGACGCGCTGCATCAAGCCTTCGATGCGGCTTTTCAAGGATTCGTCGGCCAGCGGCGTGAATTTGTTGAACAGGGGAGCGATGACGGTAGGAAACAGCACCATCATCAGCAGCTGGAAGCCGCTCCAGACGAACCACGCGTACAGCCACCACAGGCCGCCCGACTTGGCCATCAGGGTCAGCACCACCCAGATGAGGGGCAGGCCGATGGCCGCGCCCAGCAGCACGCCCTTGAGCATGTCCGTGAAGAACAGCTTGCGCGGCATGGTGTTGAAG